>JAJQOW010000851.1:0-78531 GCA_037975125.1 Latrodectus hesperus
ATATTTTTTTGAAGTGTGACTTTAAAAAATTTTAATCATAATAAAAATCAATAAAAATTTGAAATTTTTAACATTATTTTAACATTAAAAAATATTTATTAAGGATAATAATTTTCACTGCAGTGACAAGCATAAAAAATTATGAAATTGCTAATGTATCTAAAAAATATTGAAATTATTAATATAAATAAATAATAATTTTTTTTAGTTTGAAGAAAGCAATAAAACTATTTGTTTTTACGTATTAAAACTTTTGTTATGTTTCAATAGATGTATGTAAGAAGTAATGCTTGATATTTTATACATAAATTTTTTTAATTCTTTTTTAATAATAATAAGAATTATAAATAAAAATAATAATTTTACATAATTATATATAATATATGATAACAGATAAAATTAATATTTCAATGATTACAAAGGAGTTTAATAATGAATAATTTTATTTTTCTTCAATCCATAAATTGTGTTGAAAAATGTAAGCATTTTGAAAATTAAATGTACTGTCACATATATTAAAATTTACAAATTTTTTTGTCAAAATATGTTCATATAGTTATCAAAAGAAATTAGTAAAATATTCATTATTAAATTTATCATTTATTATTACAGTAATTAAAATTTTATTTTAAAACATCAAGAATTATTAAAAATTTAATATCAAATTATTTTTCTTAATCTTTAAAACTTTTTTAATTAATTCACAATGTACTGTTAAAAATTAAATGTACTGTCGCACACATAGATTAAAATGACAAATGTTTTTTGTCAAAATATGAGGCTTTAAAAAAAAAACATTTAAATTTCATTATTCAGTATGACAAAAATATTATTCAACATTTTGCAAAACATCTTAAAATTCAAAAATCTTAAATTTTTATAAAATGTTTTCAAGTATAAAATATCAAATTTAATTTAAAATTACACATTTGAGAATTTAAACATCCTTAGTATAATAAATAAATAAATAAATAAATAAATAAATAAATAAATATATATATATATATATATATATATATATATATATATATATATATATATATATATATATATATATATATATATATATATATATATATATATATATTATTTATATATATATATGTATATATATTCAAAATTCCTCATTAAGATTCTATACGTAGAAATAAATGTCTTTCTTATAGTTATCAAAAGAAATTAGTAAAATATTATACTGTTACACAAATGTATGGTTATAAATTAATAATGATTTCAAATTTAGTATATCACATCTCATTCATTAATTCTATTTGGTTTAATTTTGGATTTTTTCTTAGACTGAAAATTTATCAAATAATTTTTCAGTGACATTGTTATAATTAATTCTTCTTCCCCAATTTTATTTCGGAAATAAAGAACTCTGATATACTCAAACTAAGCAATAAATTTTAAAAAGAAATTATAAACTATTATCTGTGTAGCATTTTCTTTTTATCGAAAATATTAGGCGGTAGCTATGTGATTCTAAAAATACATGTAACTAATTTCGGGAGAAGTTATTCTTAACATTTTGTCATTAAATACAATAATTTTAGGTCGCAAAAATGAAATATGCTAATTTTCCATTTTTTTAAAAAATAAATCTATAAATTTTTTAACATATTCTCGAGTACTTTCTTATACTTGTTATTTTTGACTTGTTGTAATAACTCAAAAAATGCTTAGGAGTAGTATTATATGAATTGATTAAGATACATTAGTGTATTATTTTAATACGTTTTTATTAATATAAGAATTAATATATTACAGAACAACACGTCCAAACCAAATTCTACCAATAGTACAGTACATTTTAATAAGCACACAACAAACATACTTCTATATAAGAATGATAAACTCAGGAATATGACTCATTACATAACTCAGGAACACAAAATATTTAAATTTATGATTTTTTATGTTAACAATATGTTCTTTCCACACACTTTTAATGTAAGTAACTATGGAGAAATTTATGTAAAACACAAATATAAATAAAAAGAATGTTCAGTTCACCTACAGACAAGCAGGCTGGCAATTCATTGCACATTTCTTATTTACATCATAGGCAATTGTTTCGTTATCTAAAACATAAAATAAAAGATTTATTATTTTAAATTAAGTAAACAAGTATTAAAGTTTAATGTTTTTATAGAACATATATTTGACTGATACTTTAAAAATCAGCATTTACATTAATTCATTTTGAAACTTTCCTACATATTATAAATTAACATGATTATGATAATTTATAGATATATTTGTAAGAAAAAGCTAATTTTTTAGGAATTTCGGAAAATGTTAAGGTAAATATTGTGAAATTTTTAAGATTTCTTTTAAAATTATTTCTAATAACTTACCTTTACGACACAATTTTTCATAATGAGGATATGAGATAAATTTACTGACGCACGTATTCGCTGAAATTGCTTCGTTTAATTTACAGTAATCGATACACATCTGCAATAATAAGTGCAGGAATATTATTCATGGAAGTATAAATAGTACAATAATAAATTATAATGTGCTAAGCATATTTTGTTTTTATAACATAATATGCTTTCACAAATGTTGTTCTACGAGAGGATAAATAAGTTTTTCTCAAAATATATTACCAAAAATATTACATAAAAACGCAACAGAATGATATTGATAAATACAGTAACAGTAGCATGTGAAATTATTTATATCTAATAATATAAATAATTTTATAGATTGCAAAAGATGATTTGGTGCAATAACAAAAGATGGAAGCAGAAAAAAATTCGAAGTTTTGGGAGACAAATTTCATTTTGAATACTCTTCAGGATAATTCTGTTATGTTCTTTCCATGCATTTAAAGTAGTAATATGCAGATTCGTGAGCTTTAAAATTTTAATTTTGATTCTAGAAATGTATTGCCGTTAATATCTGCCACTAGCATTTGTCCATGTTATAAAAAGCACGTGGTAAAAACCAATATTTCCTTTAAATATTAAAATTCCAATGTGCACACATATGTTCTAATAATTAAAGTTTATTGATTCAATAGGTGGCGGATAGGTTGCGGATAAGGGAACTCCTCCACACTGGTCTTCCAGTGGGTGGAAGAAGGGAATAAAATACCTTCCGCGCAAGCTGAAGAAGTGGCCACGGCATTGCTCCATGCCTTTGGTCTCATGACTAGTTTTTTTACCTTTATTTTCTTTTTGTACTTGTCACATGACAACAACAAAAACATCATTGATTTCAAGTACTATGTAATAATTTCAAATAACATTTGTGTTAAAAATAAGAAATAGACGCTTAAATACAGAATCTAATATAACCATAAAAATACCACATTACATGAAAATTTAAATTTGAAAACTCACAAAATACGTAATAATTAATTATTATCAAGTGTGTAGATGTAATTTTCATAGAGATTATGTTACAAATTCTTTCATATAAATATAATTAATATAATGCAATTGAATTGATTTTTAACTTAAATTCCCTGTGCAAGCATTTTAGCCAGGATACCAAATGTAATGCTGACTGAAGAGTTTGTAAGAGTTTAACATTTAATCAAGATATATTAACTGTCACACACAATACTATATATATATATATATATATATATATATATATATATATATATATATATATATATATATATATATATATATATATATATATATATATATATATATATATATATATATATATATATATATATATATATATATATACAAGTGCAATAAGTGTGATGGCTTTTTATTAACTTTAGAATAGGAATATTTAACTGAAACGGTAGAGTATTCAATGTTGGGCACATGTATAAGTTCATTCAAATCTCATATGTATTAACTATAAATTCCACGCTTTACAAAACTAAGCATTTTCAAAAAAAAAAATATCAAGCTGTATTTTATTCTCCAGTTTTATTATTTTACTGCCAAACATCATTTTTGTGACATCATCAGTTTTTAATTTATCTGAATATCAAAACTGGAATTGTCAATTTCGTGTATATCATTTTTCAGTAGTAGATTGCTTTGTATATCTATCATAACGCGCAAATAATAACAAAAAATGTTATACATACTTATTTATGCAAACATATATTATATTTTAATAACCATTGTATGTAAAGTGTGCTTCAATACATTTTACTCACTACTTCATTGAGCGGACCCGATCCATTATTTTTTCTCCACAAAGAAAGGTAATCTGTGCAGTTTGTACGAAATGGATATGGTAATCTTTCCTCCTCAATCTGAAATAAATATTTTACCACTTTAATATAACACTAAAATTATTTAATTAATAGACTCAACTCAATTATTCCTATAATTTTCAATCATTCTTGTATATATAAACAATGTATATTTATTTAGTTCACATGATATTTTTCATTCAAAGAAACTTTGCATGTCCTATCGTAGTATCTTTGAAATTAAAGGTAAATCATTAAATAGAATTTTATATTTTTATATTAATATTAGATAATTTCTGTTCCTCTTCTGTTGTTTTATATTTTTCTTAAATTGTTTTATTCTGCAGTATACTTCTATTTGAAATCTTCATCGAGAATACTTTGAAAAAGAATAATGTTATGAAAACGTCTGTAAATAACTTCTATGAATAAATCAAAGTACTTAAAGGACATCTGTAAAAATGTATTATTAATACTCAAAAATATACTAGTATTTAGAGTAACTTATTATAATAAATGTATTAGGCTAACCACAAATATTACATGAATTTTCTTATATGAAGCGTTAACTCAGAATATGACGAGATAAGGTAGCATATAGAAATACTGAAATATTTTACCCTCAGACATGTTAAATTAATCTAAATTTTGTAATTCTAATGTTCTATTATATGCTAAATTAAACTGCTAATATGACATCCCTAGCTTCAAATTATTGCAGCAAATTAGAAGAAAGACACATTTAAATGTAAATACGATACATTCCAAGAGAATCATAATCAATTATAGATAAGTCAATCATGGTGATATAAGATATAAAGATATGAATGCAAGTAATATTTATCCCTATAGTAAAAGAATTCAAAATAAGTTCTCCATTTTGGTTTCTTTTCCATGATAAAAACGAGTATATGAAGAAACAAAACACTTCACGAGCAGCTTCACCTTTAAAATTTCTATTTTTTTATTGTTATCCACTATATAAGAAATTACATAGCTGTTCTATAGAGTTTTTTCTTCTTAGAGTATTTTAAATATTGTTACGAAATTTTGAAACATCAAAATTGTGTCAAATAATTAATGTATTTTGTTGAGTTTCAGTTGAATATGCTTAATTATTTTATGAGTTTATTAAATCTATAAGGGTTATAAAAACATGCATTAAATAACGTCTTTACTTGGAATTAGATTAAAATAATTGCCTCTATATCAAAGTTATTAATGAAGACAATTCAAAATATTAAATACTATTTGATACATTGAGTCTTTTGCTAGTAATGTCCAGGCTAAAAGGGGTGCTTTTGGGCCATCTCCGAAGACTCTTACGAACATTGAGTTGAATTCTATTCTATAAAGAAGTGTCCGATCTATCTGGAGTATTCCACCTACTCGTGAATGGTATTTTGGTGAATACATTGCTTTCAAGCGTTTTAAAGATAACCAGACAATATATTCTGGGTTTACTAGTGGCCATCTTTATGGCTTTAAATTTGATGGCAAACAGAAGCTCTATCCAATCATTTGTAAATGCACTGTTGACCAAGATAGCCTCCAAAAGATTTTGTGTTTGGGATTTACTAAGGCGGAATTCTGTAAGAATTCCATGCTGTTTCTTGATTTTGTGAAGATTGAAGGGCTCGTGGATCTGGTGTAGGTAGCAATGCTACAATATATGTGATACGAAACAACAACACTCTTTGCCAGACAAAATTGCTTTCTTAATAATGTCATTCCATTTCAAGATTTTCGCTTTTAATAAGGCTGCCATACACGAAACATTTTTTAAGTAAATTAATATTACTTCCAAATGGATGAAGTACAACTGTCAAATGTAAATGTAACTGTCAACAAAAATGTATAAGGAATCTATGTACATTCATATTATTGTCGTAAAGATATTAAAAGGTAAGCAAATATTTATTCAATAATAAATGTACTGACCATATGCAAGAAACCAAAAACAGATACCTACATTGTTAAATTCATAATAAAGGTTATCTTTTATTTTTACACATATATTTCTATAAAAATAGGAATTACATATAATCATTCAATCAAAAGCTGAATTGTGCTAAATGCATTTTCAGCTTATAAACATATTTTTGTTAATTCATCATTCTATATTATATTGAAGTAAATATATTTTTGTAATTATACGCAAAACTACTTAAAATGTCTTCTTACCATATTAACGTGAGCAGTGTACCGGTACCCTCCCTTCAATGTGTATCCATTTAGGTAAGGATTCAATACATCTCTGCGATCGTGTACTGATACATGAATAAGAACTGGATCTGAGTGATAAAAATATTCTTCCGGAAATGTGCTAAGAATTATATGGTACCCTTTAAAAGGAAATATAGTGATACAATTAGTTTTATATAAATGAAGAAAACGGAACTAAACATTCGTAATTTTAAAAAATAATACTTGTAATAAATTTATCATTCTTACATAAACATTTGTAGGAAGTAAGCGCAGTTATAACAATATAGAAAAAATAATAATCAAGTAATTTAGCTCACGTGTTTTGCCTGATATTATGTCGGTAATTTTTTCTGCAATCGGGAAATACTTTTAAATCCTATATATTTTAGTTACATAATGTGGTAAGTAAAGTTACAAAAATTTCTGTCAGCAAAATTAAATTCAGTTATATTTGAAATAAGTTCTCGAAACCGGTTAACTCTCATTGGCTTTTTGAAAAACAAATTTCGAAAGCAGGAAAATCTTTGAGGTCTGCTCTAAATGTAAAATTGAGCAGGCTTCTCCTAATCACATCCTGGACTGTTTAGGACTTTCCAGAGAGGATATATACTCATACTATTTTCTGGTCCTCGATTACCTTAGGATCAACGGTCTGATGGACCCTGTCTGACTTCGTCAGATATTTGGAAGATAAGCCACAACAACACAACAACAAATTTACAAAACAAGTTTCTCTTTACTTTTCTTGAAAAAAAAACCTGCTTTCATTATTTACGAAACAAATAAAAGGGATTTAAATTTGAAGTCTGAAATGCTTAGAATCAGATAAATGTATAGTGTAATAAATATAAAGTAAATAAAAGACAAAAAGTCTCAATATACAAATACATATAAATTTAATTTTACTAAAATAAAGTCTTCAATTTTTGTGAGTTTAATTTCGTTTTGTATTTATTATGATTTATAAGCATTACGGTATGAGTTACGGTTGAAAATTATAAAAAATATTTTGTTGAATGTATTTTATGAAATAAAATTACTTTATACTGCCTGCATCGTTTAAAATTTATATTTGAACTACCTTGTTCATTTTTGAAGAAAATACTTTCAAAATTTTTAATATTTGAATCTATCAATATATATGTATATTTAATTTGAAACGTCTAAGTTACATGTTTTATTTTTAAATTATGAGGGAAATTTAATCTGCTTTAAAAGATACTGAATTTTCTTCTTAACTCAAATATTTATGGAATCGTATATTTATTGAATAATTTAGTAAGATTCATCTATATTTCGTATAATTTCAAAAATTGTTGTTTCAAATATTTATTAAATTGACTACAAGATATTTCATAACATTTTATGCAATTAAAAGTTCATAAGACTTAAAGAAGTATTAGATTTGAATAAAATATCTGAACTTTTTCTCCTGCATGTGTATTGATTTCTAATAGCGAAAAGAAGTTTATGAAATATTTCTTTGATAGTAATTTTTCTTAAGTAATTTCTATAAAGTTTTTGGGTTAGATTATATTTATTTACAAATTTGTATTTACAAGCAAATGAGGAAAATATTTATGGAGGAAAAACTAAAAATCATGTGATTAACTTCCTGTATTTGTTTTGTTAACACACATAATTTACATATGTGATGAATTTTTACTTTATTTGATAAAGTATCTTAAACTTTTAAAATATCTCTTAATTTAATAATCTTATTTAATAAAAAATTATAAAAAAATTTTTTGTAAAAAATATAAATATATTCAATTCATAATAAATAATCTATACAATTTTATGTAGTTTTAGAACATTTATTTTGTAGATATTTATGAAATGTACAATATCTCAGATTTATTTGGGTTACACATTGAAATAATTGGTGCTATTCTACAAGAACTTTGATGGAATTTAAAGTAAATTTCCGTATAATTTCAATCGGGCAAATAGCTTTTATATTAGAATTACAAATAAAAAATACTGTTACTAAACTACACTTCTTTATCGTAATAAATCATAACACTGTCATTTTGATCTTAAATCCAAAAAAATTATTCAACTAATCTGTGATAGAATTTCAAGCCATAGAAGGTTCTATGGAGTTTTGTTCAGTATTCATTTCTATTTATATGTAAGAATGTTTAACATTTTTAACAGAAAATGTGCAACATATATTTGTAAGAAAAATAAGTTACTTATTTCCTTAAAAATACATTTAATTAACTTGTGGAAATGTTATGGACAAATGTAAGTTAAAATTTTTACAAAAATTAACAATATTTATTTTATTTTTTATTTTGATTTAATTTCAGTAAGAGCGAGTATCAGGAGGAAGAATTTCTCTCTGGAAATTTGCTTCGTTTCTTTTGTTTAAATAAATTTTAACAACTTGGAAGTTGACATTTTGGGACCAACAATTTATCACACCAATCTAAAAATTGTGGACTACTCAATAAGCCAAAATATAAACTATGAAATAGTATAAGGAAGCTTGATTTTCCAAAGGAAACTCAGATTTTTCTTCCTTAAAGAAAAAACAATTGTAAGAAGTAAAAAGCAATTAATGTAGTTACGATATTTTTCACAAACATTTTTACTATAAAATGTATAATAGAGTTTACATTAATATCGTAAATTTACAATGGCAAAATTCGTGACGATGGCTACAAATATAATACTTGTGTAACATCATTTGTTGACAATGAAAAGTGGGAAAATTAAATTAAATTTGTTACTTATCTCTTAATTTTAACACTGTTAATCCATATTTATTTTCAATTGATTTTTAGAATCTAACTTCATGAGCTTTTATTAGGAATTTTATTTATCAAACATGTATGTAGAATTGAATATGATGAAAAACCCTTTTCAGTTGTTATCAAAAGTTAAAAATTGTTGTAAAAATACAAATATGAATTAATTAAATGTTTATCGCAGAGAAAACGCAAAATACTCGCCGAATGTATTTGGATAAATATCATCCTCAGATTTTGGTTGTTCCATCAGCGATTCAATCGTATAGCAAATAGTTGCTATACCAGATTTTGTTATGAAAGGCACTGGACGTATGCTGCAAATAATAAAGTGAGCATGAAAATTAGAAATACACTTAAATCAGCATTTCTTATAAATTAAGTTACTGGTTCTTCTAGTCAGTTATTTAATTTATAAAATTTATAAAAAAATGAACATGAATATTGGAAATGCATTCACACACACACAATCAGCCTTTCTTATAAATTAAGTATAACTTGTACTTCCAACCAGTTACTTAAGTTTATAAGATTACTAATTAAATTTAATCACTGTTCTTCCACAGATGACTAATCATTCTATATTTTTTCTTTTATTTTGCAAAATAATTGCATTAGGTAATAGCTTCATACTGACTTACTGTAGATAGATAGATTTTTATATACATGACTAAATGATATTTCTTATTTTGTTAGAAAAATGAGCATATTGTAATAATTTGTTAGTTTGTTTATTGCAGAGAAATTCACTTTATTATATTATTTTTGATAAAGATAAATTGTGAATAATTGTAAGCATTATAGTAAGTAATAAAACTAAATAATAGCAAAATCAGGCCATTAATAAATAGTGAAAAAATATCACTTTAACTGGATTGCCTGAATTTCAAGTATAAATTAGCTGCCTTCTGTCTTGCTCTTTTTTATAGTGAAGCGAGTGAAATGTAAAAAAACACTAACATTGATTGCGCAGTATTTTCTACACAAAAATATTTTTATTGATTAATCTTGTCAATAATTGTCTTTTAAGATTTATATACAGAGGAATTCAAAATATATGCAGACATAACCTTTCGATATTCCTCTAATACTACACTGTCCTCCAAAAGTTTAGGAACAACTGGTTTTTTGTGCCTAATTTGCAAATGAATGAATGTAGAAACACCAAATTTGGATGACATGTGCACAAAACAGGTATTTATTGACTGCAACATAGAAGTTTGCATAAGAGAAAAAGCAAAAAGTAATTACAACAAAAAAATGCAATCTCGCTAGAAAAGTCCATTCTTGGAAAAAGAATAATCACATTTTTATGTGGTAAGAAGTAATAGAAGCATAACAAAAATGAGTTTTAATAAGGGATATGCCCACTCCTAGCTTGCATGCATTGGCGACATCGATTTTGCTGTCAATTAATTTGTCGGTTACCGAGATGGGAAGCGAACACCGAGACGGAGTAATCTTTGTTCCAGATCTCCTAAAGACATTGGAGGAGGATTTAAAGCAGCAACCTGTCTACCAAGATACTCCAACACATGTTCTATTCGATTCAAGTCTGGAGATCGATTTGGCCATTCCATTCTCTTCAAACCAAGACCCTCAAGATATTCCTCAATAACTACAGCTCAGTGAACTTGTGCGTTATCATCCCTCAGAATGCAATCATTGCCAATTGCACCTTCATATGGGAGGACATATGGATCAAGTATCTCATCCCTATATCTCACGCCAGTCACAGTTCGTCCCTGGAACACATGCAGGTCAGTATGACCATCGACTGAGACCCCAGCCCAAACCATCATTCCACCGCCGCGGTAACTGTCTCTTTACACAATGTTGGATTGGTGGTAACTGGTGTTTTTTGTTCCCTCCAGATCAGAAGACGTCCTGAATCGCTCTCCAATGTGAATCTGAACTCGTCTGTGAAGAGTACAGAAGCCCATTGCTGTCTGGTCCAGGAAACGTGTTCTCTTGCCCAAGATTAGCGAGCCCTTCTTTGCCGTCCAGTGAGGGGTACACACACAACTGGTCGCCTTGCATAGAGACCAGCATGGTGAAGACTCCTTTGTACCGTACTAGAGGATATTCTTCTTCCCGATGCTACAGTGAGGTCTGCAATAAGTTGTGGAATAGAATTCTTCTTCTCCTTCGGACCGAAAGAGCTATAAAACGGTCTTCTGCAGGTGTTTTGACTCGTGGTTGGCCTGGAACATGTCTTCTGGATACAGAAGCTTCTGTTTGATATTGAATCTAGTGAGGTGGACCACACTGCGAGACACATTAAAGCGTCTAGCAGCATCATCCTGTGATAACCCTATTTCCATCCATCCGACCGCCCACCACCTTAACGAATCGGGAAAACGGCTTCTCTCAGTCATTGCGGGACCCCACTGCCTATTTTCAAGGAAACTGCTAACAAAAGTTGTAAACCAACAAAAGTTACACGCGTAATTACGAAAGTTTTATATATGCACATTTTTTCTCACTCATATACAGCTATTCTTAACTATAAAAAAATTGATAGCTACCGTTTTTGCATAAATTTGCCTAAAATTCGTTTTTATCATTTATATAAACTATAAATTTTCTTGTTAGTGTAATTTTTTTATGGTCAACTTCGAAAAAGATGTTGTTCCTTAACTTTTTGAGGCAAGTGTAAGTTCTAATAAGTTTGTCAAGAAAGTATTTTTAGTACAAATTTCAAAAAAGTACTTCAAAAAGAAATATAAAAAACATAATTGTATTATTTCATTTTAACATCAGAAAGGAAGTCTCTTCAGAAGAAATAACACGCCCCGATTTTCAACATTCTGATATATAGTACCAGATGTTTCTTCTCTTGTAAAAAATGGACTGCAAAAAAATTAATCCGACAAATGGAGTAATGCAGTTATTGATGATTTTGCAGATTATATTGAATGCCGCAACATAAAAATCAAAATGCAACACACTTTGTATTATTTACGTAACTCGGTCTACGTCTGCCACGCTATTTACGTATTTTTTAAATTAATATTTTGGATTTTTTTTACACTATGTATTCAATAAACATACTTTTGGTTCACAAATTTTAATTACTTTCAAACTGATCAATTAATGCTTTTTCTTCGATATTTATCTCTTCTTTAACATTAATTTTGAAAGATTTGAGTTCAAACAAAAACTGAATATCGGAAGTAGCTATGCAAAAATTAACGGATACTAATTTGTAAACATTATATTTATAATTTAGCTGACTTCTCTGCAAAGAATACCCAAAAGTTGTTGAAACGCATGTAATTGTTTCGTTTATTTTTCTAAAAGAATTATAAAAATATTGTATAACTTGCCTAAACACAATAGCTCCCAAAAGAATTTCAGTATTTATATCACTCTCAGAACAATCTGCAAAAAGTAACCTTGGAGAACTCATATTTTGTATCGATACATTGGGAATGGTAACCTCTGACTTCCTAATAATATCAGAGACTAATACTTCATTATGAATAAAAATTTATTACAATAAATCTATTCCTGAATTTTAGTTCTACAATTGGATATATTTTCTCAATAGATTTCACTTAACCAAAGAAAATAAGCATGTAATCTTTCTTCTATCATCGATTTTAACTTCAAACAATCTTCCATGTATTTTGTACACCAACTTCTTTCCAAACCATCGTCATACGCAATTCTCACTTCTTGAATTTATTTCGATTATGAAGCAAAATACAAGATTGCAAAAAACTACTTGCTGGTGTGGCCTTGACACGGTAAAAGGGAATTGAGTGGATTGAGTGTCGCCAGAATGTTTTGACTCAATTGACTTCGAAACTCTACTGGCTTCTGAATTCTGACTCCATTGACTTCTGTTATGGGAATTTTGCTTTCTCTGCTAAAATGAATAATTTAATTACGTGTTTTTAAACAAATGAGACAGTTTTTGAAGCTATAAATCTATAAACATTACTATTTTTTAATAAACATTTGTAACAAATATTATTCTTCTTTATAATTGTAGCTTTTTTTATTGGGAATTTTTTCTATTTTTTTTATTGGGAATTTGAACAAAAACACGTAAAATGTGATTATTGTCTCACTTAAACCTATTGTTTTCTTTTTTACAACCGATAGATAAACGTTCGAAGCACCTTTTAAATTATAATTCTGGTATTTATTTTCATATTTACCCTCTCCTTTGTAAAGGCAAAATAATGTTTTACAAATAACAACTCCAGTTTTCGCTTTTGTTATGAAGTTATATATGCCTCGCATTCTCACCTTAATTTCAGGAGTACAAACCATGACTCATGCTGTTTCACGCAATATGAGTTTTTCCTCCCGATCAAGTTCACAAAGAATTTTGTCCGACTCAATAAATTCGGATAATGGTTTGAAATTATTCACGTTTCTCAACTGACAATAATATTCACAATTTGTTCTCATCGTAGACACAAATTGTACCGAATTCTTATGAAGTTTTTGTTGGAACCCTCGTTAGGTACTACAGATTTAAGTTTGCGTTAAGATCTTCTTTTACATTACATTACTTCTTTAAAATTTTTTCTCTAAGTCAGATATTTCATTTAACGGCATATCTTTCTTGATATTAGGTAATTACACTTGAAGCTGCGACAATTTTAATGTTTTCTAATTTAATGTTACGTTCCGATTTTTCTAGCTCCCAATTCATTATTTTATCCTGATGAATATAAGCAATTACATTATTTACAAATTCTGTAACACTTTTATAAATATTAAAATTTTCAATTAAAATTTTTATTTCAATTAATTTAGCAGCACTATGAACACTTGATCCTAACTCTTCGTTACAACGAATATTAACTCATCTTTTCAATAACCCTTGTGTTACTAATTGCGAAAAGCAAACTTAATATCATAGAAACAAAATAAAAACCTCAAAATAAATATTAAACATATCACTTTAAATTTACCATGAAAATGAGCAAGACAATCATTTCAAAATAGCTGGTTAGAAATTAAAAACACGTCACTGCACATCATCTTAGAAATTCAACGCCTTACAAGAAACTTACTATAACATCAAAATTTTACTCCTTTAAGTAAAATGAGTAAATGAGTTTTAAAAAGTAGAAAACTATTCCAAAAAAATTCAGTGTCAAATTTTTTCCCCAACGGTGGGCACTTGGGTGACGAAACCTATGCCACAACAAGGCCAGAAACTGCTACCCGTTTGTCATTACCCAGCGGGCACCAGTGAACCAAGTCACAGAGGTGAGTAGCATTGCCCGTGCCATACCACCACAAACCTGCTTATAGGTTGAGCCACATTCATACATCATCACAGAAGAAAAAATAGAGAAATACAGAGAGAACAGAGAAAGAAAGTAACATCCATGCCCAAACCGAGATTTGAACCCGGGACCCACAGCTTGGTAGTCAGGAACGCTTAGCACTTAGTCATCGTTCGGCGTGTCAAAATATTATTCCATACAAATTCTCCAAAAAAAAAAAAAAGATTGCAAAATTCTTCAAACAAAAATCGATGCACGTCAATGACACAGTTAAAAAAATTATTTCTATTATCTCGCATTTGATTATCTTTCGGACTTCCGAAATGTTTCCACAAAGAATAATGCTAAGGAAGAAGAATAGAATACTAATAAAACAAACATAACATACATAAAAACCAAAACTTCAATTTTGTTTCCCTTATTTTTTTATTAAGCACTAAAATCTATTTAAAATAATGAATATATTTATGAAAACAAGAACAAGAGCACCACTTCTAAGCATTAATCATTAGTGGTAACAAACATGAATTAAATTTTACTTTTGTTGAATCTAATCACTCATTTTCTTCTTATATTTCTTTCATTTTTATAAATTTAATAATCATAAAATACAGAAGTAATGTTTTTAAGTATATCATCACTAAGTTTAGTAGGATTTTATTTTGAACTAAATTCTTGTTCAGTCGTCTACTTTTTATTTTGGAAAAAGAGATTTTCTGTATAAATTTATAGGAAAACATATGCAAGTTGGCAATTGAAATACAAAGTATCATGAATTTTTAAAAAAATTACTTTTCCATGAAATTATTATTATACATTTGATGTACCTGCAATCGAACGCATCTCCATTGATAAATTTTCTGCATTTAAATATCATGTCTATTTTCGGACGTACTGAAGCAACTTCTTCCCATGTTAAGTCCAAAAAGCATGAAAGTAAGTTTCATCATTGGCAGAAGGAACCTGTGAACAGCAACAAAAGCAATATATTTATAATTAATGCTTGTTAAATATTAACTAAACAGTGAAATTAGGATTAAATTGAAGAAAAATAACAGTATTTAGATTTTCAGTGTGTATATTACATTTTAATAAATAGGACATATTATAATTTTAGTTTCTGATATCGACCGCTATCATTTTGTGCAATGCAGTTGAACTTAACAGATTCTAAGGAAGATTTTTTTCTTTCTTTGCAAAACGCACATAAAGATTTTTCATACGGTTTGTGCTAACTTTCAGTAGTCTGGTGAGATGCATTCAACAGTGTGATGTTGGAATTTAGACCGTAAATACTTTTTATTTAAAAACTAATTTTGGTAATCTCACTTTGGTAATTTCTTTTTCCTATTATTTTTCTTGCTTTCATTTACTTGTATTTTATAATGATCCTTGAAGTTTATTTTCCTGAACATCTAAATGGAGTCTGAATGTTGATGTAAATGTATGTTAACTATGAAACTTCAAAAATGTGTTAGCTGTTCAAATAAGGGATACGTGATAAGGGTCAGTAGAAAAAATTTAGTGATTAGATTTGAAATATAATGATTTTTTTAAATATGATGAATTTAAAATTTACGAAACATTTTTTTTGCTTGGGAAACTGTCTTCAGAAGGAAGAAAATGAAATCGATTCAAAAGTATAAATGTATTTATATGAATTTAAATTAACTCAAACCTTGAAGAATACGTTTGAAGTGTATAATTAATTTCAATAAGGATTTCTGTAATAAAATTTTATTGAGACCGCATTACGTTTTATGATGAAGGAACACAAAAGAAAGACATCGTTGATTGTAATCCTATATACTTTACTTTTCTTGTTGAGGGAGTTCATCGAAGACAATCACTCTATATTCTAAGTGATGAAAAAGTAGTTCAAACACAAAAATATTCAAAAAGCGTATAAGTAAAAAATCCACTTTGCTCTATCGTTTTCCTCAAAATTTTGTTCCTCATTAAAAATATGATCATGTCGGAATCAATAATTAAAAACTAAATTACTTAAGGAATATAACCACCATATTAATTCCAAAATCTGTTCTAATTATTAAACATGGATAGCAAATTTTGAGTTTGTAATATAAGTTAAAATATAAAATATATTGTTTTTCGAAGGTCATTTCATATTTCCAGTTAAAAGACCAATTTTCATTGAAATAGCATATTCAGGCGTAAATAATTAGTCAAAGTTCTTAACTTGGGAGAATAGAGGGTGGTGACAACTACACTCACTTCCAAAAGTTATGTATTGTAATTGATGTATTGGCTTCAATGACACGAGAATTAGAACTCACAGGATACTAGCAAAAGTTCAAGTTACACGGCACCGTCAACCCCGTGGAACCCTACAATTGATTCCAGCCCCCAGCTCCGGATATTTCCAGCCTCGGTGCTTACCGTATTGCTAGTCAACATCCATATGTTGGAAGTCAGCCCGTAGGCAGTGACCACACTTAACGCCAAGATCAAGGATGAGATCCCTTCACTTGATCTTCAGCAGACTAGCGACGACTGTAGCAAGATACCAGTCGGTTGATACACTAAGGACCAAATGGTACAACCTTTATTAAAGGATTGTCACGCGCGTCCAAACATAGGGTTCTTGACATTCTATGAGAAGCAAGATGCAATGAGAGAGGCTACAGCTATTCACAGAGAGCTCCCTCACTTCCAGTCTAAGGATGGAAAGGATAAGGAAAAGATTAGAAGGAGAAAAAAGAAAAACAGAGAGAATCCCTGGGTACCTAGTGATAAGGATATGAGTACTCACCTAATGAAGATAAGCCCCATGAGAAGTTTCTTTTTGATGCAATTAAAAGGCAAGTATACTTTCGTGCACTGATAAACAAAAATATAAAAAAAGAAAAATAATCATGATTGAAATGTCAAAATCATTATTTAATCTCACGTTCTATTTCACAGTAAATTTATTAGTGCAATTAATCCCCTCTTAACTTTTTTTAATGCCACAAATGTTATACCTCAATTGAAAACCAACAAATTTAGTGTTATGTTGTAATCGAGATTATTGATGAAATAAAATTTATGGTTTTATTTTATTTTAGTCTGATTAAGATCAATTTTGTTTCAAATTCAAATTATGACATTCATATAATCATAATTTCTCTTCTATTCTCAACTAAATTTAAACAAAGTAATTCACACTTATAATTCTTTACAAATATGATTGAACTGAAAATTACAATATTATCTTAAAAATTATCTAAAATTATTATTTACATATTTTCTAATTGGTAAATAGTATGTCTAAGGGATAGTAATCAATCCCTCATAAATTTAAAATGTACTTTAACACATTAACATTAAAAATCAGTACATGGAATCAAAAAATATATATTATAATAAATACATGACTTACACCAGTGTAGGGTGATGCATTGTCAAGACAGTACTTTCCAAATCTTAAGCAAAATAAATGTTCATCTTGTTCGAAAACACAATGTGAATAATTTTTTTCGCAGAATGCTTTCCTTTGAATCCTATAATAAAAAAATAATCTGTATAGTAAAAAATCCATTAAGAAAAGAAATTAATTTTTCATATAAAATTGAGAAAATTAGTAATTTTCGAATGTACAGTTTAAATTAAACTGTGAATTTAAAGTATTTCAAAATACATTTTTTATAATTGAATTTTTAAGGATATAAATGATTGAGAGGCAATTATCTCATTTTAATACTGGAACTAATATAAAAGCTAAATATACATAAAATCTATATGTAAACCTTGAAATATTCCATAGAAATAACTTGAATTATTGAATTGATTCTGAAATATTTTGAAAAAATTATATATATAAAAAGTATATATATATATATATATATATATATATATATATATATATATATATATATATATATATACATAATGTATGTAAGATTCAACACATGAAGAAGAATAAAACAATATAGAATACAAAAAATAAGATTAAGGCATAGGGATCAGTCTTCATTAGAAGGGACATAGCAAACTAAGCAAATTAAACAATCTTTTCTAACATGCAAAAAGATCACATGTCTAAAGATTGTAGAGCAGTTTATCCGAAGAGTGTTTGTATTAAAAAATAAGTATGAAGATAATTATATCAAAAATTAAAGTGAAAAAGTATATCAAATCAAATTAAACACACATAATAGAAGGAATTACAGATATAATTTCGAAATCTCTCTCTCAATACCACACACAGCAAATCAAAAACTATTTAAAAATTGGAATAAAGATAAAGCTGCTAACACACTAAATGCAAAATTGGGTTAAAGATATGTTGCCATAAGTGATTTGAAACATAGCGCGTAAAATTCTTCAAAAAGTTAAAGTAGTTAGGATACCATGTAATTAATTTAAATTATGCTTAAGGTGATTTAAAGTTAAAGTAGGTGTTTTCGGGACTCTTGTAAGAACTTCAGTGCTTGGGTAGCCTCTACTTATTACTTCAATTTTACTAGCGATTCCCAACTTCCTACGCTAGTGCCAACATATATATATATATATATATATATATATATATATATATATATATATATATATATATATGCATACGAGGATCACTCTGAAATTTTTGAGATACAACTAGGTTTTTAAAGTTATAATTACAAAATTTTAGGTGTGTTCAAAGTAGTCTCCTCCAGCATCAATGCATTTTTGTAGACGAATTTTGCACAGATTAAATGCCTCAAGCCATTCATTTCTTCGAATAAATGAAAAAAATGCATTTATAACCACATCTACCTCTTCTTCTGAATGAAAACTACGTCCACGTAAGTTCTTTTTTACATTAAAGAATAACCAAAAGTCGAAAAAAGCTAAATCAGGTGAATACGGTGGATGTTCGATCACTTTAATTTGTTTTTGTTTAAGAAACTCAACTGTTAATCCAGTTGTATGTGAAGATGAATTGTCATGGTGAAGCATTAGTCCCCTAACATTCAGTTATTGTAGATTTTCTAGAAGACATTTAGTGGTATACCAGTTTGCTGTTACTGTCTTCTGTCCTTCCAACTTGATGGTTTTGACCAATCCCGTACTTCTGAAGAAAACGGCATACATCACTTTTTTCAGTGCGCGTAGTTTTTTCATCATTGTCGGCGTGGGATCATCTTCAAAGACCCATACTTTGCTTTCTTGACGTGTTGGAACGTCACAAAACGGTATGTACTTTTCATCACCTGTTACAATTTTAGAAATGATGCGGTGGCCACCATCATTCAGCATATTAAGAGTTTCTTTACTGATTCTGACACGCTCCTCCTTTTGATGCTCAGTTAGATTATTGGGAACCCAACGGCAAACTACTTTTTTCATATGTAATTCTTCATGAATGATTTTGTGCATGGCTGCGGATCCAATGTTAAGTTCATTCTGTATCATTTGATAGGTACAGCGATTATCATCCATTAACTTTTTTGTATGGCAGACATATTATCCGGGATTACTGCCGACGGCGGCCTTCCTGTGTGTTCTTAATCCTGAAGAAAATTGCGAACTCTTCTAAATTCTCTAAACCATCTGAATACAGTAGCACGAGCAGGAGATTCATCACCAAATGCTAATTGCAACCGTTGAACGCATCCTTCTTGATTTAATCCTGCTTTGAAATCGTAGAAGATCATAGTGCGAAAATGTTCTCGCGTCAACTCCATTTTCTCTTCTGTTTCAAATTTATTCCATGCTAAACAAGTTGAAGTAAGTCAGTAAAAAATCGTCTTCTGTGTTAAAATACTTTGTACTTTAAAATTAAACCGTTATTTTTATTTTGTAAATTCTCGTCTGCGTGTATCTCAAAAATTTCAGAGTAACCCTCGTATATATATATATATATATATATATATATATATATATATATATATATATATATATATATATATATATATATATATTATATATATATATATATATATATATATATATATATATATAATTTAATATCTCATATTGAAAATTCAAAGCCAAAAACACACACTAATTTCCTTCATAGCACTAAATGCAACCACATGGTTTCCATATTCAGGTACATGATGCAATAATCTTATTTTATTTTTAATCATAAAGGAAGATACACCAAATGTGCTTCTTTGACACTTCTATTTGTCTCCTATTCGTATGAACTAAGATTGATGAATATATAGAAATGCTTTTTATGATGACTGGAATTACTTTTCTCGACCGACAGTTTTTTAATCTAATGCTTCAATAATTTGCATGACAATTAATATTACATTCAGTTGTAAACCAAACACATAAGAACATTATTGATTAACTTGTGTAACACATTTTCAAAGCTCAACATAAGATCTTAAAGTTATGATCACAAATTTATATAAATTCCAGATACAGAGGTCTGGAAATATATAGCTATTGATAAAAGTACACATGCAAGTGATTCATAGAATTATTTGTTAAAATTGAAAATTTTTCCTTAAATTTTTAAATTAAGATTAAATATTTTCCTCTTCACACTCAAGAAATATAAATGAACTTCAGAAGAATCAATATTTCTTTATTTAATAGTAAACAGTCTAAAAAAGGAATATAAATTTGCGACTGTCATATAGCTAAATCAAATTAATTTGGTCTAATTTCTATGTGAAATTTTAGTAATTATATTTAAGCTTCTTAACGAAAAACATGAACATTATTTCGTTATTAAAAAATAACTATATAATTGATATAGCGTACAAGTTTGTGCAAAATATTAATGAAAAAAGTAATACATATAAATTTGAAAATACTCACAAATTGTTGCTGCAAAACGTTAGTCCTGGTTGTACAATTTCAAATGGATTTGTTACTTCCACATCACCAATTATTGGATAAGTTAAATAGAAAAACAAAAATCTCAAAGTTTGGTACAGAAATCCTGATAAGCAAAATAAAAACACCAAAATCTTCCATAATCTTTTCTTTTGAGATTTAGAAGTAGCAATTTGAGGAAAACTTGTGATGAGTGAAGTTTTAAGCACAGTTCGTATGTATGAGCCGAAGGAGTTAAATTTCTTTGTTCTTGAAACGTCTTTGTTAAAATTTAAACGACTGTTTTCCCCGTATCCCTATTAAAAGAATTACGTTTCATAGGAGTTTAAAAATACAATAAGATAACACATGAGAATATTTTAAAACTGTTTCACTTAATATTCAATCTAAATGAACTCTAAACACATGCTTTAAAAAATGAGTAGTTTTTAAAAAATATATAAGATATTAAAATACATTTAAATAAACCATTAAAATCTATAAATAGAAATTTTTTTAAGTATAATTAATAAAGAATTAATATAAATTTTATAATATTGAATTAGCCACGTTCAAGGTGGGCTTGTATAAATTTGAGTTACAGAAAAACATACCTTTCCTGTATATAAAATAATATTATTATATATGAAAACTTTCATTATACATTAAATCTATAATATTCCATTAAATATTTTCATTTATAAATAATAATCGAAAAACTAAGTTTTTGCATAATCCTCAAACAAAATGGTATGCATTAAACTCAGCAAGGAAACAACAAGCTTATATATTCAAAATTTATTTTATACCACATTAATCTCCACAACTACTCTTTTAATAATTTAAAACTTGTGCAATTTCTAATTCTTTTCATGCACTTTGACTTGAAAATTTATGCTGCACAAGAAATAAACATGACTCAGTGAACAAGTGAGATGTATATTAGCTGTATGTAGTGTGTATGTCTATGTATATAATTATATTATACAAACACAAACACACACACACACATATATATATATATATATATATATATATATATATATATATATATATATATATATATATATATATGCCAAGAAATAATTGTAATACTGAATTTATTTACTTACCTTGAAAGAAAATGTGGGATGCTCACGAGGTACAACTCTTCTTGACTGACTGTACCAAAAGCCACCTGCCATTTCCTTACTCATGTTCAATCAAATTCTTGCCAGAAATTCATTACACTTTAGATGTCTTACTGTTAAAATGCATTTTTTGCGTACAGAAGAAATATCATCAATTTAGTATTATTATAAAAAAGTATTTTATATCTTAATTTTAATAGAAAATTAATTTAAAATAATCACCCTAATATTTCAATATATTTTTCATAAAACTTTTATAAAATATTAAATCTCAAAGAAACATTAAAAGCATTTTTAATCAGGTTTAAATATATTTGTTTTGATTTCGTTTTTTAAAATAATATTATAAACGTGAATTTCTATCGTTATAATAATAATTTGAAATTAACCTTGGATATCCAGACTTGGAAGCAATAAAAAATTATTTTGAAGAATCAATATCCAGTAATTTATATTTGGTTATGAATGTAAGCGACTTTAAAAATGTCACCTTTTATTTACCTGTAAATAAAAGGTGACATTTTTAAATTTATTTTATTATTGTTAAAATATAAAAATATCAAAAAAATCTACTATTATAAGCTTGTTATTGTTTTATAATAATAACAAGTTCTATAGTTATTATAATAAAATAATTATTTTATAAATAAATATAACGTCAAAGTTTTTAAATTTATTTTAGCATGGAGATTTCATATTGCTTTTAACTTAAAAATGTAAGGACTAATGACATTGTGTGACACTTCACTCTCTCTCTCTCTCTTTCTTTCCGAGAGCGCCCCTGGAGAAGGAAAGACAATGAGTTAAGCTTATGATTTCGAACTCACAACATGTGTTTTAATCATCTTTTTCATTTTGTGTTTCTGTTTGTATTGTGTGTAACTTAACTTTGAATGATTAAATTATTGTTACACTAAAGGCTGTTTTGATTATACCCACAACCACCGGACACATTGGCGCCCAACCGCTTTTCAAAATTATAGCCTTATTACAAACAGAGACCTATTCTAAGTTATCGAAAACAAAAGCTTGGCTCATGTTTTATTTCAGGCGAATCGAATCAGAACTACTCTGAGTATAGGATCGAATAAAGTCCTGCATCTCCTGTGTTACTTGAACAGTATTTTCATCCTGAAAAACTGATTTCAAGGTATGGTTGGTTTTCAACCCGAAAACAAAAGTCATTAAAAGGTACTGTGATGTTAATATTTTTTCCTAAATTTGAAAGTGTTATTATAAAATAATTATCTTGTGTGATCAATTTTAAAAAGAATCATAACTACTATTAAAATTGCTGATCACAGTTTAATAAAAAAAAAACTAAATTTAAGTGTTTAGCTTGATACTCGCTTTCTTTTCTAAAGTTAGTGAAAGACATAAACAAAAGAAAGAGATAGCTTACTCATCGTTTTCTGAATGAACAGTGTCCTTGAAAGTAAAATATTGTTCTAAAAAGCTATTTTTCTTTCTTCATATCGAAGAGCATTTGAAATAAATCATTTTAATATTATTGTGTTGAAATTGCATTTTAGAAGCCTTCCCGGCAAACCAGAAATTGTTAATTTAGGGTGTGTGTTCTAAATTAGAACAAATATTCTATTTGATATCAAACTGTAATTGCCAAATCCTTGGTAATGTTTACATTTGTGTTTCCGTTCAGTCTAAAATACATAAATAAATTAAAATGTTGAAAATAGTATTAGCTTAAGATGTGTATTTTTTTCTTCTTCACATGGAATTAATAATTGTTTGATTTTTTTCTTTTTATTTGAAAGGATAGATTTTTTGTCATCACGATTTGAAATATATAAATGTATATTATTTTATTTCTGAAAGAATATTGAAACGGTTTTACGAAATACAAGTATATAATGAATAAATGATTGATTGTTTCATGAAAATAACGTATTTTTCAATGTATGTGAATTTTAATTGATAAATTAAATATTGCTAGAACTTGTGAATATTGAATATATTTTAGTGTTTCATTTAGAATGATTTCGTGTTATTGATCAAAATATAAATCTATATAGTGTTATTTTTACATGATTCATTTTAGAATAATTGAAGTTACTTTCGATTATAGAAAACAATACTCATAGGTGTTATTTGTTGTTTGAATACTAATATAAATTGAGTTCAAATTATATTTTATTGATTGCTATATACTGTATGAGAATAAATGGTACAAGAATTTTAAGCTATGGTAAATTGTTTTGCAATTTAAAAATGAAATCGAAAGTGTTCACTAAGTTTACTGAATATACGTATATGTATAAAATTATGTTATCATAAATAATATTTGTCATAAGTAATTATTGTTTTTTCAATAATCAAATAAGATTTTTCATAGTTATTTATTTTAGAGATTGAAATTTGATTTCTCGGTAAATTTTCATAATTGATGTGTAAGACTGTGAATTCACCGGACACAATTGCTTTTTTAAATTTCAACATAATACTATGATTTTCAATATGAATTTTACCATTTTACGCTTTAGCGTTTTAATCAAATTGAATAGATTTAAAAAATTCTTGAAATATACCATGCTTTAGAAATATAAACATTTCTTAATAAATTCACAGATATATTCAGAAATGTGCACTTGTACTACGTTTGCCATTGGAACACTTATTTCCATAAGCAATAAAAACCATAAACTTATTTAAAAGCAAAATTTGTATTATAGTTAAAATGAGACATTTATAGTTTAGACCTTTTAGAAATAAATATAACAAAGAATTCATAAATAATACAAAAAATTATAAAGAATGCATGTAATTTTAAATAAAGTTATTTTTTAATTCCATTTGTATTTGAAACACAAATTGTTGCATAAACTTAATCATTAGAAAAAGAACGAATATTAAAAATTCAATTTGAAAAGCTTGTTATATACACTATTAAATTAAATCATAGAAAATAATCAATATTGAAATTGTATAAGTTAAAAAAATATAAGAAAAATATTAAATTTGTATTTATGTTATTATATATATATATATATCTTTGGAATCATGGTATAAAAAGTTTTAAAATAAGTAAATAAGTTTTAAAATTTGAGTTATGTGTGTATGTGTATTATAAATTTTTTTTCCAAGAACCCCCTCCCAATAAATTTTTCTTAAAGTTACATAGTAATATAATTATAATAATCAAAGATATAATAATATGTAGCAATTATCAATGATATAATTACAGTATTTATCATCACATTCTGCTTGGGAAATTATTTTTTCTGATAAGTGAATATGATACACGATTTAATTGCTATTTTTTATAGCTAGATGTGTTATTTCGCATAGTTTTATACCAGATTATGATAATACCTTTTTCCATAATTGATATTAATGTTTTTAAAACAAAAAATTATTTTACTATAAATCAAACACTATTGTATCTGTTTTTAGATATTAATTATTAATCATTTGACCTTCAATTTACCCGGAAAAATCCAAAAACCATATTTTAGTATCAGCGATGGTGATTTCATAATTTGTGACTATAAATAATATGTAACTCAGAAAGCATTCCTGATAATAATAATTATCAGGTTATTAGATCAACAGATATTTTTCACAGGTAAAAAATTCATTGAGGAGGATAAAAGCATTTTGTTTCATTTTTAAAGAAAGAAATTATTTTTGAATAGATTTATACAGATAATTGATTTCAAAATTTAACAAGCATCAGAACAAGATAAATTCAGTTTATTATGAAATCAAATAAAATTTTCACTTAAATTTTGATTAAATATTTTAAATCAATTTATTTTTTTAACATTGAATTCATTCATTTTTGAGCCTTAATGCACGTAAAATAAAATAGAAATCAATCTGAATCAAATATTTAACTATAGGTATTATTTTCAGTTATCGGCAGACCAAGTTTATCAATCTGCATAAAATAAGTATTAAATAATAAATGTTAGAAACTATATATATATATATATATATATATATATATATATATATATATATATATATATATATATATATATATTAGTCACATTTGAAATTTAATGTCGAAATATATAAAGCTATAAACATAATTAATTATTAAAAAGCTAGTTAATACTATAACTTAATTATTAAAAACATAAGTTATATGATTTACTACAGGAAAAATGTATTAAAATAATGTGAATTACTGTAAATGAACTGTTGTTTAACGTATTAATTCATAACGATTTTCATATTTATTATAATTATTAGTCGTGTTATACGCAGAAATATGTGTTTTTTCTACTGAACAAAACTAAGCTTTTGATTTCATGGCTTACGCTATTTTATGCTTTGGTTTGATACTTATCCATTGTGATTGTATTTTTACTTTTAAAATAGTGGTTTATTTTTAATACTATAACAGCTGTGAAAGTTTAAATGCTGAGCCGGTTTTAATATTTTGTTTTATGATTTATACTTTAGATAGTATAATTATTTAAAAATCGTTTTGTTTACTGTTGCATTTTGTTGAATGGTAACACCTTTTGCATTCTGTACATTTTATTATTTTTGTAAGTAGTTTAGATTTTTTCTTTTGAGATTTGTAAGCTGTTTTATTTTAAGCTTGTGTTTTATATGGAAATTATGTTGCTAAATGTAAATATATTTTTCAACTCATTCATCGTTCACTTGTATGCTTCAAACAAGAAAAGTTACATATTATTAATTTCAAATAGTAATAATAAGCATTTTCTTCACTTCAAATTTATAAATTTTAATTTTGATAAACTTCAAAATAAAAAAATTCATCAGGAGATTCTATTATGTATTGTATTCATTTTTTAATTTTTATAATACTATTAATAAAAATCTGTATTACAAATAAAAATTTCACTACATTTTCAGAAATTCATTGTTCAGAAGAAGGAATTATTTTTCAAAAACTAATCTGAATTGTAATGTCTATCCTTCATAGCAATAATAAACATATGCATTCAAATTTGACTCATTGCATTCAATCATGTTTTTGTGTTAAGCAGTATGCCAAAACAGACTGTCTCATTAAAATTCACAATAGTGTGAGATTTTAAGAACATTATTCCTTTTATAAGAAACTAAGAATAATAGGAGAAGTAAACCTTATTACTTCAAAATATACTTGTTTTTGTGACCTTCAGTAGATGAATTGGATGATCGAAACACTGGCGTGTGGTCAAACTCAGTGAAATAGAATAAAATACAAATGTTATTAAAATTTTTGATATTTGTCATTTCACAATTATAAAAGCAATTTTTGAATAGTCCATTAAATGTTGTTGTACAGGTCACTCAAATCATGTATTTTTAATACAAACTGTTATGTTATTGGTATAACCAAGTGGAATCTAAGAATGATGGCTTCAATTGAGGCTGAAATACTATCAAATTAACTTCAAATTGTGTCATATTCTAATAATTAAGGAAATTTGAAAACATGAAAAATATTTTAAAATATTTCAATTATTTTCTATGATAATCAAACGTTTAATATACTTCAAAGTGATAACACTAATTCATTTACTAATTCACATGAATTAACATTTTTATATTCAGAATTTCTTATACACACATATATATTCCAACGGTGGGCACTTGGGTAACGAACCGTATGCCACAACAAGCCCAGAAACGGCTACTCATTTGTCGTTACCCAGCGGGCACCTGTGAACCAAGTCACGGAGGCGAGTAGCAGTGCCCGTGCCATACCACCACAATCCCGTTTATAGGGTGGGCCACATTCATACATCACCACAGAAGAAAGGATAAAGAAACAGAGAGCATACAAAGAAAGTAACATCCATGCCCGAGCATGGGTTCGAACCTGGGACCCACAGCTCAGGAGTCAGAAGCGCTAACCACTCAACCATCAATCGGCGTATATGTGTGTGTGTGTGTGAATGAGAGATGTATAGATATTGACAAACAGACAGATATAGCGCATTTTGTAATCAGAAAAGATTTTTATTTCAGATTAGAATTATTTTTCCCAATATATTGTTTCATGTATTTAAATTTTTATTGTTTATTTCTTAAGAAATACTTAATTTTACACTGAATTTTCATTTGAATTACACACACAAAGTCATAAAACTTGAATTACAACACTAAGTCATAAAATTATTTATGTTTATCTTATCGCTAGCAGTCAAAAATAGTAGAATAATGTTGATTTCAGAAATAGGTACACATTTTTTTCAAAATTTGACTAAATTTATTACAATTCAGATAGAGCTGTTGTAATAGTTATGTATGTCGAATTTATAAGAGAAAAATAGATTATGTTCGAATTTTTTTCTAAAAAAATAATTCAATTTTGTGCACATTTTTTTTAAATATTTACATTGAATCATTTTACTTTCAATAGAATTTAAGCTAATCTTACCGACTCTTATTAAAATTAAGATTTTTCAAAATGAATTTTAATGAATAATTGATATTAATTTTATATCTTGAATTTATCATTGTTAAAAAATATCTGACGATTTAATTACCTCTAATAAAATATTAATTTGAAAGAGTAATAAATGATTCTTATATGAATATAATAAATGGGCTATGAAAATAATAAACGAGCCTCAAAACTTGCCATGTAGGACTTTTGTTTATGTCACTTTGAGAGTATACTTCATGTATCAAAAGTCTTATCCACATGAGCCTTAGTTTTTATATTAGTCAAATCTATTTTTTTAAATATTTTCGCAAATTTTTATGTTTGGTTTTAGGTATTTTATAGGTATATTTTTGTAGAGTAAATTTCATGTTCACTTGAGCTATAATAAACTTTCTTTTCAGAGTAAAATCTGCGCACTATTAAACAATTGTATAATTTTGCAAATGCATTTCTCTTTATTTAATATTCTAAAAAGCATTAAAATAGAGAGCAAAATAATATAAATTTCCTCGTAGGAGGCATCGATTTAATAATTTACTTTAAAAGCTATGCAATAAAGAAAGAATTAAAATAGATAAAAGTCTATTAAATTGTTTTCTGAAATCAAGTAATTTTAAATTATATTATTTTGTTAAAGTCTTAATAAGTTTATTAAATCTTTTTTCTTTACATACTTAATTTTTTTTGCATATCACAATTATAAACTACTTTAAAATTGTGTATGTCCGAATTTGCGAGAGGGAAACAATTTTCACATAGAGGAAATTTACAATATATGCATGTAAATAATATCCATGGAAACCAAGCAAACATAAAATTAACTTAAAAGACACTGTTAATTTTGAAACTTTTTGAATGGCATGTATATTTTTCATTTTACAAATTCGTTATAAGTTTTTGAATAGGTCACAAAATTGTTTTAAGTACATAAAAGGTAATAAAAAACCTCTTGAATTATTTCTAACAGCAATTTTTCAAAATATTTACTATGGATATACCATTTTGTCAAATGTCAATGACTAATCATATGCTATTAGTAATAAAAAATTTTAAAAACGATGATACTAAACTATCAGAGATAATAATAATAGTGTATATCTTTAAGCAATTTATGAGCAATTTAAATTATTATTTTATTACAACTAATTCATAACTTTTTGTAAATTTTTCTTTTCTTCCGAATATTGTAATTATTTTTAAGTGCATTAATATATTCAAATATTTACAAATAAATTTTTATTAACAATAATTACGAATATTTTAAATATGGTTAAATTAAAAATAAGAGTTAAAAATTAAAAAATAGCTCTTGTGGCTTATTTAAACTATGATAGGTGAGATTAAATGTTAAATATTAAGTGATTAAATATATATTAGAATGTGTCTAGTACTATTTTAAATAAAAGAAAACTTAAACATTAATTTATTAAACAAAATCTTTTGATTTATTTTATTTAGATCCTATAACCCTTCGACTAAATTTATCAAAATTATTTAATATAGTGGAAAGATCAGAATCTCTAATTCGAAATTTTTTCTTTTAAAAATTATAATGTATGGATTGTAAATACCATAATAAGATGCTTCTTGTATTTTAGGGATTATGAGAATAATGAATAAAATTATTAATATTTTTCTGTAGCACACATTACTTGTATACTTTTAAGCAAGTACACAATTGATTAGGTAAAACAAGATGGATTTTTATTTAAAATTATTTTGTGTTTAATATAATATAGAAAATACTTTTCTAACTTTTAATAAAAAAGAATAAAAAGTAATAAATATTTTTAGCTTTAAAAATTCTAAACTATTAAATAATTATCAGTTCACTAAAAAAGAAAATTAAACCCAAATTATTAGATACAGTGGAGAAAAGAGACTCACAGTATTTAAGCAATTAACGAAATCTGAATAATAAGACAATAATATATATACACATAATGGGTGTCCCAAAACGACCTCATAAACTCTCCACAGCTAGATTCCCCGTTGGGAGTACATAAAAACTACCCAAAGAAGCGTATGACGTCACTGCCGGTGCAAGAAAAAAACACTTTATTGGACATATCAACAACAGTATTTGCATATCTTTCCAGGCGATAATGTTTAAAAATGTTCGCCGCGCATATCCCGTCATGCATGAGCGCGCCATGGAATGACGTTAAGCCGTCGTTAAACTGGTATTTATAAGGCTGCATCTTGCGGCTACCGGTACTCTTCGTATGGTGACTAGGTATTCCGTTCGTGACTACTATGACATGTACTTGATGTAAGGCCGATGTAATGGAAATGCCTTTGGTTCCAGCATGATGAGGCTTTGGCGCATTTTTGTGCTCCTGTATGTGCATGGCTGGATATGGAAGACCCTAGCCGTTGGATCGGACGTGAGGGTCCGGCTCTATGTCTACCAGATATTACACCGTTCGATATTTTCCTGTGAGGCCATCTCAAGGAATTGGTGTATCGAGAAGTAGTGCAAACACCAATGGACTTAGTTGCTCGTCTGCACGCTGCTTATACTTCGGTGGACCCCGCGATACTGCAACTTGTAATGACAGCCATTCCACGGTGTGCTTAAGCCTGCCTCGACATTCAAGGCGGACACTTTTTGAATATCTGCTTTAAATTGTGCATATACTGCTGTTGAAATGTTCAATAAAGTGTTTTTTCTAGCACCGGAAGTGACATCATACTTTGTTTTTCGTATTTTTCTCGTAAACTATTGATCGTATAGAAACCCTTCTTTGGGCAGTTTTTATGTACTCCCAACGAGGAATCTAGCTGTGCAAAGCTTATGTGGTCGATACCCTGTATATATATATATATATATATATATATATATATATATATATATATATATATATATATATATATATTGTACCGAGCTTCACGGGTTCGTGTTGATTGAGAGTTGAATAAAGCAACCACTTAATGAACACAAGACTTTTATTCGTAAAAACTTCACTAGATAAACGAAATTCCCGCTGTAACAATCACAATTATACAGCTACAATTCGGCAAATATAACAAGAAACAGCTTCTAATCACAGGTCTCAAATACCTCAAACAGAGAACAACTAGCAGTCACAACTAATCGTCTTCACTCACTGATTGTCTTCACAAAAACTATCTTTCTTCCATGTCGGGCTGCGGTATTTATACCTGACTTGGCGGAGAAATCTACCAATTTCGCCAAGGTTCTGGAAGCTTCTAGGCTATCTCGAAAATATTGGTCCTAGAGCTTAGGTGATGGATGTTTCCAAAAGTATCGATTTCTCGCCAAGTCGCCAAAAATCTCGCCAACCGTCGCCAAGTCGCCAAGAATCTCGCCAACTGTCGCCAAGTCGCCAAATCATTAGGAAATCCACTTTTAAACTACAACATGTCTAAATACCGCAATTTTTGCCCAAAATGTGAGAATTTCTGATCTGTCTGAGATATTTTAAGACAAATATAATAATTATTTATAAATTTGTAACATTGCCCCCTCTCAAGGACTGCACGTCCCGGGCAGTACAATCCCCTGATAGGAGGCCAAATTTAATATAAAAGAATTTACATTTCAAGAGGATACAGAGCACATTACATACACAAGCAACTAAAAATACAAGAAAATAGAAAAGATTAAAATTATCTATACTATTTACAAAGAGACCATGGTCTACTAATTTTTACTCCACATTACGATAAGGAGCTAATCTATCATAATGCACTACCTTTGGTTTTGAAGAAGATGATTTTCTTATACGAACCACGACGTCGTTCAGTCTTTTTAGGACTGTGTAGGGACCTTCCCAGTTGGCTTGCAACTTTGGAGAAAGTCCTTTACGTCGAATCGGGTTCCACAACCAAACTTTGTCACCTTCTTGAAATTCATGTCCTGTCGCTCTTGTGTCATACCTTGTCTTCATTCTTTCGGTCGTCAGGTTGATTCGGTCTCGAGCGAAGTTATGGACATCTTCAAGACGTGCCTGAAGGTCTCGAAGGTATTCCTCTGGCGATGAAGATGTATCCGGTGGACGACCAAACTGAAGATCACAAGGGAGACGAAGTTCGCGACCAAAGAGCATCTGTGAAGGAGTATATCCGGTAGTCTCATGGACAGCACTGCGATATGCAAGCAGAAACAGCGGTAGCTTCAAATCCCAATCTTGCTGATTTCTGGAAACCATAAGCGAGAGATTATTCAAGATGGTTCTGTTAAACCTCTCTACCATGCCGTCCGATTGTGGGTGTAGTGGCGTGGTCTGCGTCTTGTCTATTCCGAGAATTTGACACATTCCTTTAAACACAACAGAGGTGAAATTTGTCCCTTGATCAGAATGGATTTGTAAGGGTGTGCCGAATCTGGAAACCCATTGTTGCACTAGAACCTCGGCTACTGTAGTCGCCTCTTGATCGGGGATTGCAAACGCTTCAGGCCACTTAGTAAAGTAGTCCATGACAACTAGTATGTATTTGTTGCCATTTGAAGATCGTGGTAAAGGACCCAAAATGTCTAATGCTATTCGCTCAAAAGGTGCTCCTACGTTGTACCGCTGCAACCTTCCTCGGCTACGTTTCTTCGGTCCTTTACGTGCCGCACAGTCATCACAAGATTGGCACCATTTCTCTACATCTTGTCTCGTTTTGCTCCAATAGAAGCGTTCTCGAACTTTCTGTAGAGTTTTCATTACTCCGAAGTGGCCTCCAGTTGAGCTACTGTGCAATTCTTTCAAAACATCTGAAAATCTTGATTTTGGAAGAACAAGCTGCCATTTGAAATTACGTCCATCATTGGACTCCCATTTCCTGTATAAGACACCATTTCTTATATGGAGTGAGTCCCAAAGAGTCCAATATTGCTTAGTAGTAGGACTGTAGGTAGAGATATCCTGCCAACTTGGTTTCATACTGGAAGATTCTTTTAATTCTAAAATTGGGTTTATATCTGGGTCTTCTTTTTGGGCTTCTCTAAGTTCTTTATCACTCCATGGGTCTGGTTTCGATGGAGGTAAAACAGTAACTTGGCGTACCGAAGGATTTACTAGCTGATAGTTTTTCTCTACTCTAGAACAATATCGGCAGCTTTCATTACACGGTTTCCTTGATAATGCATCAGTATTTCCATGAAGAGTTTCTTTGCGTTGACGTATTTCCATTTTAGGAACTCCACCATCTTTTGTTTTCGGACAGTATCTACGTACGTGTCGACTCCACCGCAAGTCCAACACTGAATTTTCGTGTTTCTGCCACCTTTACTAAATTCTAAGCTACGTAATTTTCGCCGCAAATCTTCAATTTGCTTTCTTAGATCATAGTTCGTATCAGTAGCAGAAACGGCTCTGATTGAGTGCTGGTCTTTACGCGCGGCCTGCTGGACAGCCTCTATCTTATGTGCGTAGACAAGGGCAGATCCGATATCTTTGACATCGGCGAGTCTAAGTATTTTCTGTATCTCCGGATCCCGCACACTATCGATGAAGTGATGGAGAGCCAGATCTTGACGTGTCTCAGCTGGGCAGTCCGAAAATGCTAGATGGGAAAGTCGCTGAATATCGGCAACCAATTCTTGCAGACTTTCACTCGCTTTTTGATAGCGGGACTTTAACTGTAGTCTGCTATATTCTTTAGTGCACTTATCTCCAAACCGCAGCTCAAGAGCACTCGATAGGGCTTGGAAATCGTGCCTCTGCTCCTCCGGAAGCGTCTCGAGGATGTCAGCCGCGTCTCCTCTTAAAGAAGCCGCCAGGTGAAAAGCTTGGGCTCGGGGATTCCATCCATTAGCTTCCGCTACCATCATAAACTGGGTCTTGTATACTTGCCAAGAGGATTTCCCATCAAATGTTGAGAGTTTAATATTGGCTAGGGATGGCACAAATGCCACGTTGGGCTCCTCATGTCTGTTTGACATTTGCTTCTTCAAGCTTTCAATCTCCTTATTGATATTGTCTAATGCTTCTTCCACATTTTCTTCTATCGCCAGAACTTTAGTTTCAACTGAAGTTACCTTATCGTCCATTGCATTCATCTTCTCCTGAATGATGTTGGAGAATTCTTCTTTAACACTTACAATGTCCTTCTTAAGTTCCTTTTTAAGCTCCTCCTGTCCAGCTTTCATCTCCTCCTGTCCAGATTTTATCTCTTTCATCATCTCGGTTTTAATCTCTTCTTGTCCAGCTTTCATCTCTTCTTGTCCAGCTTTCATCTCTTCTTTTCCAGCTTTCATCTCCTCCTGTAGAGATTTTATCTCTTTCATCATCTCGGTTTTAATCTCTTCTTGTCCAGCTTTTATCTCAGCCATCTGCTCCGCTAATTTTTCGAGAAGTTTTTTCATTAAATCCATATCCATTTTTCTTGTGACACGCTGCATCAACTCTTCAACCCCGATTCTGACACCAGTTGTACCGACCTTCACGGGTTCGTGTTGATTGAGAGTTGAATAAAGCAACCACTTAATGAACACAAGACTTTTATTCGTAAAAACTTCACTAGATAAACGAAATTCCCGCTGTAACAATCACAATTATACAGCTACAATTCGGCAAATATAACAAGAAACAGCTTCTAATCACAGGTCTCAAATACCTCAAACAGAGAACAACTAGCAGTCACAACTAATCGTCTTCACTCACTGATTGTCTTCACAAAAACTATCTTTCTTCCATGTCGGGCTGCGGTATTTATACCTGACTTGGCGGAGAAATCTACCAATTTCGCCAAGGTTCTGGAAGCTTCTAGGCTATCTCGAAAATATTGGTCCTAGAGCTTAGGTGATGGATGTTTCCAAAAGTATCGATTTCTCGCCAAGTCGCCAAAAATCTCGCCAACCGTCGCCAAGTCGCCAAGAATCTCGCCAACTGTCGCCAAGTCGCCAAATCATTAGGAAATCCACTTTTAAACTACAACATGTCTAAATACCGCAATTTTTGCCCAAAATGTGAGAATTTCTGATCTGTCTGAGATATTTTAAGACAAATATAATAATTATTTATAAATTTGTAACATTGCCCCCCTCTCAAGGACTGCACGTCCCGGGCAGTACAATCCCCTGATAGGAGGCCAAATTTAATATAAAAGAATTTACATTTCAAGAGGATACAGAGCACATTACATACACAAGCAACTAAAAATACAAGAAAATAGAAAAGATTAAAATTATCTATACTATTTACAAAGAGACCATGGTCTACTAATTTTTACTCCACATTACGATAAGGAGCTAATCTATCATAATGCACTACCTTTGGTTTTGAAGAAGATGATTTTCTTATACGAACCACGACGTCGTTCAGTCTTTTTAGGACTGTGTAGGGACCTTCCCAGTTGGCTTGCAACTTTGGAGAAAGTCCTTTACGTCGAATCGGGTTCCACAACCAAACTTTGTCACCTTCTTGAAATTCATGTCCTGTCGCTCTTGTGTCATACCTTGTCTTCATTCTTTCGGTCGTCAGGTTGATTCGGTCTCGAGCGAAGTTATGGACATCTTCAAGACGTGCCTGAAGGTCTCGAAGGTATTCCTCTGGCGATGAAGATGTATCCGGTGGACGACCAAACTGAAGATCACAAGGGAGACGAAGTTCGCGACCAAAGAGCATCTGTGAAGGAGTATATCCGGTAGTCTCATGGACAGCACTGCGATATGCAAGCAGAAACAGCGGTAGCTTCAAATCCCAATCTTGCTGATTTCTGGAAACCATAAGCGAGAGATTATTCAAGATGGTTCTGTTAAACCTCTCTACCATGCCGTCCGATTGTGGGTGTAGTGGCGTGGTCTGCGTCTTGTCTATTCCGAGAATTTGACACATTCCTTTAAACACAACAGAGGTGAAATTTGTCCCTTGATCAGAATGGATTTGTAAGGGTGTGCCGAATCTGGAAACCCATTGTTGCACTAGAACCTCGGCTACTGTAGTCGCCTCTTGATCGGGGATTGCAAACGCTTCAGGCCACTTAGTAAAGTAGTCCATGACAACTAGTATGTATTTGTTGCCATTTGAAGATCGTGGTAAAGGACCCAAAATGTCTAATGCTATTCGCTCAAAAGGTGCTCCTACGTTGTACCGCTGCAACCTTCCTCGGCTACGTTTCTTCGGTCCTTTACGTGCCGCACAGTCATCACAAGATTGGCACCATTTCTCTACATCTTGTCTCGTTTTGCTCCAATAGAAGCGTTCTCGAACTTTCTGTAGAGTTTTCATTACTCCGAAGTGGCCTCCAGTTGAGCTACTGTGCAATTCTTTCAAAACATCTGAAAATCTTTATTTTGGAAGAACAAGCTGCCATTTGAAATTACGTCCATCATTGGACTCCCATTTCCTGTATAAGACACCATTTCTTATATGGAGTGAGTCCCAAAGAGTCCAATATTGCTTAGTAGTAGGACTGTAGGTAGAGATATCCTGCCAACTTGGTTTCATACTGGAAGATTCTTTTAATTCTAAAATTGGGTTTATATCTGGGTCTTCTTTTTGGGCTTCTCTAAGTTCTTTATCACTCCATGGGTCTGGTTTCGATGGAGGTAAAACAGTAACTTGGCGTACCGAAGGATTTACTAGCTGATAGTTTTTCTCTACTCTAGAACAATATCGGCAGCTTTCATTACACGGTTTCCTTGATAATGCATCAGTATTTCCATGAAGAGTTTCTTTGCGTTGACGTATTTCCATTTTAGGAACTCCACCATCTTTTGTTTTCGGACAGTATCTACGTACGTGTCGACTCCACCGCAAGTCCAACACTGAATTTTCGTGTTTCTGCCACCTTTACTAAATTCTAAGCTACGTAATTTTCGCCGCAAATCTTCAATTTGCTTTCTTAGATCATAGTTCGTATCAGTAGCAGAAACGGCTCTGATTGAGTGCTGGTCTTTACGCGCGGCCTGCTGGACAGCCTCTATCTTATGTGCGTAGACAAGGGCAGATCCGATATCTTTGACATCGGCGAGTCTAAGTATTTTCTGTATCTCCGGATCCCGCACACTATCGATGAAGTGATGGAGAGCCAGATCTTGACGTGTCTCAGCTGGGCAGTCCGAAAATGCTAGATGGGAAAGTCGCTGAATATCGGCAACCAATTCTTGCAGACTTTCACTCGCTTTTTGATAGCGGGACTTTAACTGTAGTCTGCTATATTCTTTAGTGCACTTATCTCCAAACCGCAGCTCAAGAGCACTCGATAGGGCTTGGAAATCGTGCCTCTGCTCCTCCGGAAGCGTCTCGAGGATGTCAGCCGCGTCTCCTCTTAAAGAAGCCGCCAGGTGAAAAGCTTGGGCTCGGGGATTCCATCCATTAGCTTCCGCTACCATCATAAACTGGGTCTTGTATACTTGCCAAGAGGATTTCCCATCAAATGTTGAGAGTTTAATATTGGCTAGGGATGGCACAAATGCCACGTTGGGCTCCTCATGTCTGTTTGACATTTGCTTCTTCAAGCTTTCAATCTCCTTATTGATATTGTCTAATGCTTCTTCCACATTTTCTTCTATCGCCAGAACTTTAGTTTCAACTGAAGTTACCTTATCGTCCATTGCATTCATCTTCTCCTGAATGATGTTGGAGAATTCTTCTTTAACACTTACAATGTCCTTCTTAAGTTCCTTTTTAAGCTCCTCCTGTCCAGCTTTCATCTCCTCCTGTCCAGATTTTATCTCTTTCATCATCTCGGTTTTAATCTCTTCTTGTCCAGCTTTCATCTCTTCTTGTCCAGCTTTCATCTCTTCTTTTCCAGCTTTCATCTCCTCCTGTAGAGATTTTATCTCTTTCATCATCTCGGTTTTAATCTCTTCTTGTCCAGCTTTTATCTCAGCCATCTGCTCCGCTAATTTTTCGAGAAGTTTTTTCATTAAATCCATATCCATTTTTCTTGTGACACGCTGCATCAACTCTTCAACCCCGATTCTGACACCAGTTGTACCGACCTTCACGGGTTCGTGTTGATTGAGAGTTGAATAAAGCAACCACTTAATGAACACAAGACTTTTATTCGTAAAAACTTCACTAGATAAACGAAATTCCCGCTGTAACAATCACAATTATACAGCTACAATTCGGCAAATATAACAAGAAACAGCTTCTAATCACAGGTCTCAAATACCTCAAACAGAGAACAACTAGCAGTCACAACTAATCGTCTTCACTCACTGATTGTCTTCACAAAAACTATCTTTCTTCCATGTCGGGCTGCGGTATTTATACCTGACTTGGCGGAGAAATCTACCAATTTCGCCAAGGTTCTGGAAGCTTCTAGGCTATCTCGAAAATATTGGTCCTAGAGCTTAGGTGATGGATGTTTCCAAAAGTATCGATTTCTCGCCAAGTCGCCAAAAATCTCGCCAACCGTCGCCAAGTCGCCAAGAATCTCGCCAACTGTCGCCAAGTCGCCAAATCATTAGGAAATCCACTTTTAAACTACAACATGTCTAAATACCGCAATTTTTGCCCAAAATGTGAGAATTTCTGATCTGTCTGAGATATTTTAAGACAAATATAATAATTATTTATAAATTTGTAACATTGCCCCCCTCTCAAGGACTGCACGTCCCGGGCAGTACAATCCCCTGATAGGAGGCCAAATTTAATATAAAAGAATTTACATTTCAAGAGGATACAGAGCACATTACATACACAAGCAACTAAAAATACAAGAAAATAGAAAAGATTAAAATTATCTATACTATTTACAAAGAGACCATGGTCTACTAATTTTTACTCCACATTACGATAAGGAGCTAATCTATCATAATGCACTACCTTTGGTTTTGAAGAAGATGATTTTCTTATACGAACCACGACGTCGTTCAGTCTTTTTAGGACTGTGTAGGGACCTTCCCAGTTGGCTTGCAACTTTGGAGAAAGTCCTTTACGTCGAATCGGGTTCCACAACCAAACTTTGTCACCTTCTTGAAATTCATGTCCTGTCGCTCTTGTGTCATACCTTGTCTTCATTCTTTCGGTCGTCAGGTTGATTCGGTCTCGAGCGAAGTTATGGACATCTTCAAGACGTGCCTGAAGGTCTCGAAGGTATTCCTCTGGCGATGAAGATGTATCCGGTGGACGACCAAACTGAAGATCACAAGGGAGACGAAGTTCGCGACCAAAGAGCATCTGTGAAGGAGTATATCCGGTAGTCTCATGGACAGCACTGCGATATGCAAGCAGAAACAGCGGTAGCTTCAAATCCCAATCTTGCTGATTTCTGGAAACCATAAGCGAGAGATTATTCAAGATGGTTCTGTTAAACCTCTCTACCATGCCGTCCGATTGTGGGTGTAGTGGCGTGGTCTGCGTCTTGTCTATTCCGAGAATTTGACACATTCCTTTAAACACAACAGAGGTGAAATTTGTCCCTTGATCAGAATGGATTTGTAAGGGTGTGCCGAATCTGGAAACCCATTGTTGCACTAGAACCTCGGCTACTGTAGTCGCCTCTTGATCGGGGATTGCAAACGCTTCAGGCCACTTAGTAAAGTAGTCCATGACAACTAGTATGTATTTGTTGCCATTTGAAGATCGTGGTAAAGGACCCAAAATGTCTAATGCTATTCGCTCAAAAGGTGCTCCTACGTTGTACCGCTGCAACCTTCCTCGGCTACGTTTCTTCGGTCCTTTACGTGCCGCACAGTCATCACAAGATTGGCACCATTTCTCTACATCTTGTCTCGTTTTGCTCCAATAGAAGCGTTCTCGAACTTTCTGTAGAGTTTTCATTACTCCGAAGTGGCCTCCAGTTGAGCTACTGTGCAATTCTTTCAAAACATCTGAAAATCTTTATTTTGGAAGAACAAGCTGCCATTTGAAATTACGTCCATCATTGGACTCCCATTTCCTGTATAAGACACCATTTCTTATATGGAGTGAGTCCCAAAGAGTCCAATATTGCTTAGTAGTAGGACTGTAGGTAGAGATATCCTGCCAACTTGGTTTCATACTGGAAGATTCTTTTAATTCTAAAATTGGGTTTATATCTGGGTCTTCTTTTTGGGCTTCTCTAAGTTCTTTATCACTCCATGGGTCTGGTTTCGATGGAGGTAAAACAGTAACTTGGCGTACCGAAGGATTTACTAGCTGATAGTTTTTCTCTACTCTAGAACAATATCGGCAGCTTTCATTACACGGTTTCCTTGATAATGCATCAGTATTTCCATGAAGAGTTTCTTTGCGTTGACGTATTTCCATTTTAGGAACTCCACCATCTTTTGTTTTCGGACAGTATCTACGTACGTGTCGACTCCACCGCAAGTCCAACACTGAATTTTCGTGTTTCTGCCACCTTTACTAAATTCTAAGCTACGTAATTTTCGCCGCAAATCTTCAATTTGCTTTCTTAGATCATAGTTCGTATCAGTAGCAGAAACGGCTCTGATTGAGTGCTGGTCTTTACGCGCGGCCTGCTGGACAGCCTCTATCTTATGTGCGTAGACAAGGGCAGATCCGATATCTTTGACATCGGCGAGTCTAAGTATTTTCTGTATCTCCGGATCCCGCACACTATCGATGAAGTGATGGAGAGCCAGATCTTGACGTGTCTCAGCTGGGCAGTCCGAAAATGCTAGATGGGAAAGTCGCTGAATATCGGCAACCAATTCTTGCAGACTTTCACTCGCTTTTTGATAGCGGGACTTTAACTGTAGTCTGCTATATTCTTTAGTGCACTTATCTCCAAACCGCAGCTCAAGAGCACTCGATAGGGCTTGGAAATCGTGCCTCTGCTCCTCCGGAAGCGTCTCGAGGATGTCAGCCGCGTCTCCTCTTAAAGAAGCCGCCAGGTGAAAAGCTTGGGCTCGGGGATTCCATCCATTAGCTTCCGCTACCATCATAAACTGGGTCTTGTATACTTGCCAAGAGGATTTCCCATCAAATGTTGAGAGTTTAATATTGGCTAGGGATGGCACAAATGCCACGTTGGGCTCCTCATGTCTGTTTGACATTTGCTTCTTCAAGCTTTCAATCTCCTTATTGATATTGTCTAATGCTTCTTCCACATTTTCTTCTATCGCCAGAACTTTAGTTTCAACTGAAGTTACCTTATCGTCCATTGCATTCATCTTCTCCTGAATGATGTTGGAGAATTCTTCTTTAACACTTACAATGTCCTTCTTAAGTTCCTTTTTAAGCTCCTCCTGTCCAGCTTTCATCTCCTCCTGTCCAGATTTTATCTCTTTCATCATCTCGGTTTTAATCTCTTCTTGTCCAGCTTTCATCTCTTCTTGTCCAGCTTTCATCTCTTCTTTTCCAGCTTTCATCTCCTCCTGTAGAGATTTTATCTCTTTCATCATCTCGGTTTTAATCTCTTCTTGTCCAGCTTTTATCTCAGCCATCTGCTCCGCTAATTTTTCGAGAAGTTTTTTCATTAAATCCATATCCATTTTTCTTGTGACACGCTGCATCAACTCTTCAACCCCGATTCTGACACCAGTTGTACCGACCTTCACGGGTTCGTGTTGATTGAGAGTTGAATAAAGCAACCACTTAATGAACACAAGACTTTTATTCGTAAAAACTTCACTAGATAAACGAAATTCCCGCTGTAACAATCACAATTATACAGCTACAATTCGGCAAATATAACAAGAAACAGCTTCTAATCACAGGTCTCAAATACCTCAAACAGAGAACAACTAGCAGTCACAACTAATCGTCTTCACTCACTGATTGTCTTCACAAAAACTATCTTTCTTCCATGTCGGGCTGCGGTATTTATACCTGACTTGGCGGAGAAATCTACCAATTTCGCCAAGGTTCTGGAAGCTTCTAGGCTATCTCGAAAATATTGGTCCTAGAGCTTAGGTGATGGATGTTTCCAAAAGTATCGATTTCTCGCCAAGTCGCCAAAAATCTCGCCAACCGTCGCCAAGTCGCCAAGAATCTCGCCAACTGTCGCCAAGTCGCCAAATCATTAGGAAATCCACTTTTAAACTACAACATGTCTAAATACCGCAATTTTTGCCCAAAATGTGAGAATTTCTGATCTGTCTGAGATATTTTAAGACAAATATAATAATTATTTATAAATTTGTAACATATATATATATATATATATATATATATATATATATATATATATATATATATATATATATACGTATGATTTTAAACAAAGAGTCACAAAAATATCCCTATTAAAAGCATCAATATAAACAAGAATATAATTAACTTGAGTTCCATACATTAAATAAAAGCGTTAGATTAAAGAAGATTGATATTTAAAAAAAATTTCAATAATATTACAAATTAAATTTAATCAGATGGATAAGAATGCTTCGCAAATGAAGAAAAGAGAAAAAGCATATAAGTGCTAAAGTTCTAACTATCAGCTAATCATAAAAAATTATAAAAATATAAAAAAAATTTTTTTCGCTTCACATACACACATATAGAAATAGAAGAACTCTTATAAAGAAAAGAAATATAAGATAGGTACTTTACTAGCAACACCAAATAATTTAAATATTTATCATGTCTCTTACTTGCACAAAATGAGCAATTTCACTGTTTCACAGTGAAGTGTGATAAACAAATCTACAATGTATATAACGTAGAAAGTGTTTAGTGAATAAAATATTATAAAATTTTTTATAGAGTATTCAAATATCGCTATTATATATGACTCGTGCATTCTGTACTGAAAGTTTATCACAATTAATCTAATCAGATAAATCTTTAATAAAAAAATCTGACACAAAATATTATCTAATGCAGCTAATAATACAATTCTGATATTATCAATAAAACGTCTTATTTTCAAATACAAGAGCAAAATTAAATTTGGTTGTGTTCTAAAAAAGTATTTTATATTGGAAATTTCTGAAAACTTGCAGTTTATTTAATTCTACATTTCTAAAATAATCGTGTTATAAAAAATCTGAAACATATTATTTAATTATTTTTAAAATAATATAAAAAAATTAAATAAACGATATCAGTATTTTCAAATATTTTACCGTCTTTTCCAATAAACTTCCACATGTAGTATCCTTATTTGATTTGGAATGTCAATTCATCAATATCATATTAGATATATATTTGGAAAAGGATGACAGCTATTCATTTATTGTGGCTATTGCGATTGAAAACTTAAGGTACTATTCATCAATGTTTGGTGCTTACATTTACTTCTGCGGCCATATTCTTTGTGAATTTAATTAAAGTGAACAACAAGCATCGTTATCTATCACGTGAGTGAGGTACTCAAATAAGTGCTGCTAATTGATAAATTCAGCTCCTTCAAAATGATTGATGAAAACAATATAAATGAGGATGATACCTAAGTGAGTATCTCTGTTGTAAGCAGAAATTAGCATGGATTCTTTGCACACACAAAATGATTAAGCAGCAGATGTTAAATAGAAAATTGATGTTAGTGTATCATCAGAAACAAAAGGCCAGAGAAAGAACTTCTCATTGCTATTATAACATAGAGATTCGGCATAGTGATTCATCTTCGAATAGAAACTCATCTTATTTAAGAAGCTCTATGTCACATATTTTCATGAGAAATTAAATTTTTATGTTCTGATATATTAAATATGTAAAAAAATGAGAAAACAAGTATGGTTGAAGAACATTATATTACAAAGAAATGAAACGGCATTATCTATCATAACATTTTCTGTAAAGTTTCTGCTTATATGTCTAACGCTTAGTTCAAAGTTTTGAATTGTTTAATCCTAAGTTTCTATTTTTTCCTAAGAAAACTGTTGCAGTTGAAATTGATAAATAAAACTTTGTTGTTTTAATTTTACAGATGTTTAGGACTATATAAAAATGTGTCTTTAATAAGCTCAAAATTAAATTCACTTGTGAAAATTTTAACAATAATGAAGAGACATTTACTTATTTAATATGCTTTCAGTTTCTGAGGACATTTTTTTATTGTTCATACTGTTTCATTATGAAAAACTTATCGAACACGCTTATATTTTTTCTTTTATCTTAATTTCGTTCTTGACTATCATAAATAATAGGCTTTTAAATGTGGCGTTTTTATCCCTTTTAGTATTCAACTATATAAAATATCATAGAGAATAAAGTATTGAACAAATTCATTAGAAATAAATATAACTTTCATTTTTAATCGCTTTAGGAACAAAAGAATATTAATGACTTTCACAAACAACACAAAATAATAAATCACAAGAACAATTAATAAAGGAAGACATTCATCGAAAAATTGGAAAATATCTGTAATTACCAAAAAGTGGATGCGATATTTACAAAAGAAAAATTAAAAGATCCATGTAAACACTGAGACTATAAAAAAGTTTTCCAAATAAAAATATTATATTTCTTTGTTAATAAAAAACTAAACTTTTAACTTTATTGAAATAACTAAAGAATGTAATAAATATTTCAAAACAGTCATTTTAAACATTTGATCCATAGAAATATCTGATAAAAATATATTAAATGCATTTAATGAAATTATGGATATAATTATCAAAATTAATCATCCAAATAATTAAAACTGATTTAATTTAATGCAAAAGAAAATTGATATGAAATTGGAAGAAATTAAGCTAGAATTTTGTTGCAACAAGCTCTTATATTCTCTACTTACCATAAATGAATTATTCAGCCAGTTAAACTTAGAAATATACTTCTGTGACAAATCTATTACTTCAGTAAAATGTCTGTTATATATCTTACTTGTATCATATTATGGTATTTAGGAAATTCATAGTCAAAACAAATGGCTTTAAAGTTAAGATAATTCTTAACTTAATCAAATCATTTAACTGCATTTCCATGGTGACATTACAAACATCAAATATAATGACACTGCAAATTATTTACAACTCGTGATTATCCTGAGCAATTTGAATTTATAAGGCAGTAAATAGACTCAATCAGCAATAATCTTTAGGAAATAAATCAACAAGAATCATATTTATATAGAAAGATAAATATACGGAATATTTCAATTCAAAATATACTTCAAATACAACAAAACCAGTTTAGTGACAATGAATGCCTTGATGCTGCTTAACATTACAATACTGTAATTGAAAAGCAAATAGTGAAAATACAACCACCATTTTGATAATGATATAATCTCCATAATCATATTACTTTCATCATCTTCAGTGGTTAAATGTAATAATATATTTAACACTTTTATGATATAAATGGATAATAATTATCGTAATTCAGAATTCAATTCATAAAATATAAGTATATAAATAGAAGTCCAAAATCTCCCATAATTTACTGACACGAATTATTTGTATGCCAGATATATTTGATTAAAAAATAAATATATATTCTATACAAATATCTAACACACTTGATATACGAAAAAATAATTTGCAGCAATTTTTGTGCCCGGTACGATCGACTTTTGAAAGAGCTTATTTTGAATAGGTCTCTGTGATATTGAGGAAATATTTTGTTTCAAATTCATAGTAAAAGTTGTAATAACTTTCAATAATACTTTGAAAATTATTTTATACTTTCAATTAATTCATAGTCATAGAGTTCATGATACTTTTTCCCACTTAACTAGGCATCATAATGAAAATATAAAACGTAAATTTTTAAATGCTATATAAATTCTTTTAAATTAAATTATTTAGCTTTTTATATGAAAATTCAGCACTTATATTAATTATGAATTAAATTATTCATATTTTTATATTAAAATTCTGTATCAAACTCAACAATTTTGTGATAATTCCATTTTTTGCATCTCATTAAAAACAATTTTATATTGTTTTTGTGAATAAAAGACATGTATAAAGAGAACAATTCGAAACAAATATAACAAACTTTTATGTGCATAAAATAACTCAAACAAATTTGATTTTATAATAAATTATGTATATAAAACAAATGAAATAGGTATTTTCCCTTATATCGCCGCTTTTGATCCTAAAGAAATAGCATGTTTTTTTAACGGAGAAGAGATAACTATGCAACGTAGAAATGATGATTTTATTGCCTCAATTTTTTTTTATTTAATGTATACTAAATCAAATTTGTTTGTGCAAAAATTGACTAAAAAGTGATAAACAATGGTAAGCAAGCTAAATGCTAAACAAACCTAAAATTAGTTTAATTTTGTCTTTTAAAAGAAGCCTTACGGTGACAAGTCACCAAAGGGAAAGAACAACTAATACATCAAAATTTTATTATTTCATATTGTAAAAAGGTGATATTATATTATACTTATGCAATCGATCATCTTATGATTGTATAAGATCGATCATCAATCGATAACCGAAGAGATTGCTATGCAGTTTCCGCCAGAAAAAAAATTTTGGCCTTTAGATACGATTATCAATAAGAGATAATTGTTTAGTTTATAAAATCTTTATATCATTTTTTAGTAGTTACTGTAAATGTAATCATTTTTAAACAATGCAAATGAAATATTTATGACAATAATTTAGGATTTTTTCTTTTTATTACGTGATTATCAAAATCGGGGGTAAAATGTAAATGTACCAGTAAATATTACAACAACTTCCATGTAAATCCATGCTTGATTACAACCAACACTTTTCATATTTTTCGCATAAAATAAAATTGAAAGGAATATTCTTAAATTAATGTCAAATATTTTGCACTTATTAACACAGTATTTAAATTTGGGTATATTGGAAATAAATCAAAAATCAGATTGTAAGAGCGATATATTGACACAAGTAAGTAAGGATATCATGACAAATTCTGTAATATTTATTCATCAAAACTTTTCATTGACTGTATGATTTCTATAACTTTTCAAAAAATAATTTAAACAGAATTTTTAAAGGCATTCACTTTACAAGAGTAAGATTATAAAAATCTATAATTATGAACACTTATATTAGTTTTACAACTATCGAAAAATCTAAAATTATCATTTAAATATAAAAGTGCTATTTTGCATTCTTAGTATATTAATCACATAGTGAGAGCAACAATAATTCATACAACAAACAAATACTACGACTAAACATCTTACGTTTTTGAATATAATTAATTATTTTTTGAAATCAATAATAAGTAAAAACTTTTTCTAGCATATTTGATAAAAACCACTTAACATTAGTTTTATTCCTTCATTAATATAATATAATCATTCACATTAATTGGTTTTATTTAATCTACAAACTAAAACTTCTGATTCTTAAGTTTAAAAATATTTAAACAATTTGCTAGAATATACATTTTTTACTATCTTTATATTTGGATTAACTTAAAAATCCTAATTTCGAGGCATTATGAGCGGATTTTTATGATAGAAAAATTATCAATTTTTTATAATGATGAATTAAATTACATTTTGTTCAGATATCAGAAAGTTTTGGACAAAAATGTTCTACAAAAATTTTGATATGCATTGGATAAATTATAATCACTTTTGTCAATAATAATGTCAAAATCATAACTAATTATTTATGTGAGCATTTTTTATTTATTCAAACAATGACAAGAGATAACTAAAACCTATTTCCATGAACAAAAAATGTGAGTCATGTAAAAGTTTTAATATTACCTTTGATGATGTGAAGAATGTTAGGTTCTAAAACTTCAAATCAAATCACAAATGTGATATGATTCAGAACTTTAAGTAAAATGCACTTGTTCATATTTAAATGAATCGAATAAATTAATTTACCTTAAATGATTCTAAGCTTTGTATCCTTCAAAACAGTATTTATTGCAATATCATTAAAACAATTTTAAATTAAACATAATCAGAAACTTGTACAAAGAAAATTAGTGTGCACGGGAATTTTTTATTTATAAAAGATCATCAGTGATTTTAACTTTAACATGTTAAATAAGCTTTTATCTGAAAGAAATAAAGATTTATTTATAGCTAAAAGTATTCATTGATTCACAGTTATATAGAAATTTTGTATGGCGATTACAACAAGAAATTTATAAGTTATTCGTGTGATTCGAATACTTTGTAATATATCTTTGTAGATAATACGAAATTTGTTCCAAAACGTATGATTATTTTTAGTGCTTCACTTTACAAGAGGATATTTTTTGCTCATTGGAACCTGATATTCAGAATATTCTCATAAAACATGATAACAAATGAGCTTACAAAAAGAACTCCTACAAACGTCAACATTTATTGTGTGATTATGGCTACATTAATCCAGTCTCTAGAGATGAGAGTATATTACTATCTATCTATCTATCTATCTGTCTGTCTGTCTCTCTCTCTCTCTCTCTCTCTCTCTCTCTATATACTATACATATATATATATATATATATATATATATATATATATATATATATATATATATATATATATATATATATATATATATATATATATATATATATATATATATATATATATATATATATATATATATATATATATATATATATATATATATATATATATATATATATATATATATATATATATATATATATATATATATATATATATATATATATATATATATATATATATATATATATATATATATATATATATATATATATATATATATATATATATATATATATATATATATATATATATATATATATATATATATATATATATATATATATATATATATATATATATATATATATATATATATATATATATATATATATATATATATATATATATATATATATATATATATATATATATATATATATGTTGACAAAAATCTCATCGCAACTCGGAATTTCATCATCTCATAAAATTTTTAATGTGTACTGAAATGTAATTTGTACGTAAGCATACTAGATAATTAAATAATTGAAAACATGATAAATGAGAATTGTCAAGAATTTTAAAATATCAAAAAATAAAAAAGATCATTTGCAAAGCAAATTGTAGAACTGTTAAGAAGTTGGACGTTCTTTTTTGTGAAAATTAAATGTGAAACGCTTTCCTACATGGAAAAAATGTTTTCTCAAAAATGTCGTTTTGAAACAAAGGAAATAAATGATTACTTCATTTTTCATCCATATCATTCGAGGAAAATTTGTTTTACTTTGAAAATTTTTTATTTTTTTACATGCCATCATCATATAGTCGATATTAAATAATTTTCTTCAATAGTATGTTATTTACAAAAAGGGAGCAGTTTAGCGTCTATTAGTTCTCTTGCTACTATTAATAGAAGATAAAATGAAATGTTTATTTGAAAAATTCATTTCCCTTTTTATGTTGTCCATCGAATAATTTTTATGATGTATCATAACATTATTTGCTGATGATATAGGCAGAAATTTTTGTTTTTCTTTTGTTGACTATAAGAGTTTTTATTTTACTATTATTTTGTGCTTTGTTGTTTACTTTAATAATGTTGCGAAAAATATTCACGATTTACTTTTGCTTTATATAATACGGGAGATAATTGTTAACCGTTTATTGAATAATGTGTTCCATTCTAGTTATTACATATTCATTGATTTTTTCTGAATATTTATAATTCCTATATATTGTTTGAATTCTATATATTGTATAATTCCTATATATTGTAATTCCTATATATTGTGAATATAATTTTGTTTGAATATGGTGTTCACTATTTTCATAATCTCCTCTTTTAGTATCAATTATGAAAAAACAAATTGTACTATGAAATTCATTACAATACTTCATGCTGGAAAAGGTGAAAAATGTTCATGTAATATCCATTGTTACTTTATAGGATTAACTAATATTGTGAACAAATTCATAGTGAAACACTGAATTATCTCTTTCATTTTTGCAATTAAGTTTCGGTTGCAAATGTATTGCAGATTTCTATTAATAGACTTTTTAAATAGATATAAATTATTTAGTTTAAACTTATTATCAGACAATGATTTACATTTCTTGGATGAATATGAGATATTTATAGCTACGTTTTCTTTTTCATTTTTAATTCAAATCTTTCATTTTAAAATGTAACATACGTGAACTTTTGTTTAAATGTCTGCATTTATTATGATTACTTCTATGTATCTTTCTGTCTATAATAAATATTATTAAACTTCTATTCACAAGATTATAAGTGATTTATAGAGTTAATATAATTGAGAGGCAGCATTCTTATTTGATGTTTTAAAAGAAGAGATATATTATTGTTATTTTTATTGACTTAAAAATGATTTTTATAGACTGACTGAGCATATTACATACTTTTAATTTCAATATTTTGACAAGATAGAATTGCACACTTTATGTGTTCAAAATATATTCTGATCTTTCCACTCACTTACTTTGAAACATTTATTCATAGTAACAAATTTCTTTTGAAATATTGCTATTTCCTGATTTTTTCTAGTCCACAATAAGTAGTATTCATTTTATTATACATACTAATCTTATCTAAGTTGCATCATTAACTTAGTTATTCTATCCGTTTTGTGATTTGGGGTATTTTCTGATGAGATTTATAGCAGATTAGCTATCTTTATTTTTGATTAAAATGGATAAGGTATGTTTCTAATTGATCCATACTTACTGTTTTTGTGTTTTTGTACTAATATTTACTCAAGTTATTTATTCAACTAAATAAATAAATAACTAAAAAATTCAACTAAATAGAGAATATTATCACACAAGTTCCACAAATAATTTTTATTTTACATCAATAAGCTTGTTTTAAAGTATAAGTAAATATTAAAAACAGTATTGTATTTTCGAAACCAGCTTTAGCGCGTATCAACGACATTTTATTAATATGAAACAAATGAAATTTTAGATGAATTTTTATTAAAATTATACGTTAATTAATAATTTAAATGTACAGAATTTTATAGAATTGATAATTTAAGAAACTGATTATATTTTAGTAAAATTATTTCTAAAATATTAAAAGAAATTTCAGGCAAATAGAAATCTTAAGGAGCAAAATATATGTTTCTATAAATGCATTCAAGAATGAAGTCAATTTTGCATAAATAATAAATAATAATAAGGAGTTCAGGCATTCTCTTCAGTATTTTGGATACCACTTTTATGTTTAGGTGCCATTGTTTAGTAATTAAAGAATAAATGGTGATGATTTTTCTATGTACATGAAAGAATACTGAATACAATTAAATTACTGATAATTAAATATATTGTAAATATTAGGGAAAAGGAAGCAAATACAAATTCTTCAATTTATTAAAAAAATAATAAGATATGCTAACAAGAAATATTGTAAAAATATTGGTATTCAATAAATATGGAAACAGAAGGCATTTTAGATATATGGAATTTTATTATACCATAAAACCAACTCAAAAACTACAGAAATTGCAAAAGAAATATAAGCATTTTAGGGGTTATTTAATTTTAAAATTAATTAAAAATCAATATTTTTACTTAGTGTATAATGTTTAAAGTTTACATATAAAACGCTTAAAATTTAATATGACGATAAACTTAATTCAATGTTAGTTTAAGTATGTATGACATAAGTTAATATGACGAAATAAATTATGTATTTTTTTAAATAAATAAATTATTATCATGTTTTGCGTCAGGAGGATAATAAATAATTTATTATTTAAGAAGTAAATTAGTAATTAAATAAAGTATAAACTCGACACTTAATGATTTTCTTATATTTTATGTGCAAGCTTTGAAAATATTAGATCTTACAAATTTAAGTTTATTCAAAATTAATCAAGAAAAGAATTATAGTCTTAATTAAGAATTCAATTAGAAATTAACTGAGCACAAAGTTCAGTTTCTACAATCGGGTAATTAAATAGAAAGAAAGAACATGCCGTTCTCTCCCCCCAAAAAGTATTTCATTGTAGCATTAGTAAAACGTAAATAGCAAATTAAAAAATTACACGAAAACAAAATTTTCTAGTCACTTTAAAAACAGTTTAAAATTGATTACAGAAAATAAAGCAAAATTTTTGTACCGCTTACCAAAAAATGAAAATAAGTACCATGTAAAAAAAGTGTAATTGGAATAAAGCAAAATAAAAAACATGATTGTAATTTAAAATAATAATTATTCAATCATTAAAATATTTAATCTCAAATGTTCACTAATATAGATTTTAAAACTCCTGACTTAAATTAAAAATATCAGGGCACACACAGTTCAATCGAAATATGAAAAATGCTCAGTTTAGCTTAGAAATCCAAGTTAAATACTAGTTTCATGTTGGGATAACACTTTCCGTAATTGTATGATGTTTTGTATAATATTTTCTAAAATTCAAAGAATTTTAAAGAAAAGAGATTCGTATCTATAAATAATCTATAAATAATGTTAAAAAAATTCCTTTTCTGGACTTCAAATTCTATTTGTCTATACAATTTGCTCACTATAACTTATTCTGTTGTAACTTCTCGTTCAAAATAGTTATTAAATATTGCATTTATATGCGTTCATGATTGCTACGTAATCCTTAAATTTAATGGTGAAATTTCAGTTACGTAAATAATAAAAGAAATAGTGGATAAACATTTGAAAAATGATTTTTGATGCTTTTAAGTGAGAATATATATATATGAATTAATTCATGATGTTTAGTAATAAATTATCCTTTTTTAACATAATTCCAAAAATCCCATATGAATAGATAAATAGTAAATAAAATCTACACATATAGCTTTTTGGTAAGATGAGATACTTACAGGAATGATACTGTCTAAACTACAATGTGTTTATGTGTTTTTGTACTTAAATCTAGCTTTTAAAACACTCAAAGTAGTTTAAAATTCTTTTAAAAATATTGGATCTTGTTCAGTTATTCTTCGTGTATTACATTTGGTCCTAAATATAAGTAAATGTATTTGCTAGCAACATAAAAAAGAAATAATTTTATAGAAAAAAAATTTATAAAAATACTATGCAAAATTAGTTTTTCTTAAGAAATAAAAAAAACATTTCAGCATTTGTTTGCGGGAGTATGATAACAAAATTGAAACGGAGATGAAAAAAATCAATGATCAGTTTAACAAATATTTTGATATGTTAAAAATTATGATAAAAAACACTTTTACTCCTGGGTTACATGTAAAAATTAAAAAATACTAAAAAGCCTTTGAAAGTTTCTTATTATTGATTTTAACCTATTTATTATTTCTTTTTATATATTATCTGCATGCTACCAAAGTAAGCAACAGTTTATAACATGCGTGAATGTGTACAACGTTAAAAATGTAACTTCATTATCTATAAGTCCATTATTAATTCAGCAGCAATTATCTTCTTAGAAACTCCGAAAATGTTCGTGACAATAGAATATTTATTAACAGCTTTCTTTTTATGAATAATAACAACCCTTTAAGACTTAAAACATCTGGGATCACGATTTTATGAGACCTCAAATACACCATGTGGATCAATAACTTTAAATGTTTTAAAGCTTTTTAGTACAATATATAATTTTGTCTATTATTCCTTGCTGTAAATTTTCTTCAATATGTAGCCTAAATGTGTATAAAATTTCAGATGTGATAATGCAAGAATATGTTTTCATATTGAGATATATAATTATAGAAAAAAATTTTAACTGCAGGAAAAAAAAACTAAACATCATATCTATAATTCAACGGCTGATTGATCTTCATAATGATGAGATATTACAGTAAATAATGAGTAAGTATAATCTATTCGTTACTTTTACTTTAAATTATTTTATAATTACGTATGGGTAATCATGCGACCTATATTTATAATAGAAAATAAATAAATTTAATTGGGATATTTAAATACAGATATTCCAAAGAAAATTATAAATTTTAATGTTTAAAATATTAATAAGTTCTAGTTCTGATAAAAAAATTCGAACATTCTTAAATCAATGTAGCTTCAAATGCAAATACCGTTAAGGAATCTATTTTGTTCCTATTTGTTTCTATTTTGTTCGAAATATTTCCAAAACTATAAAGTGATAATATGTATACAAATCAGTAAACTGATAATTAATGTAATACTTAATATGAAATTTCAATATTTTTACTAATTAATATTGTTAAGTTTCATTTATTAGAAGTAAATTATATTATAAAAGTATTTAAGAAAGAAGTTTAAAATAAAGTTTAATGCATACAACAAATATTTGTTACGCCATTTCTTAAATACATGAATCTTTTTTTCTTATGAATTTAGTTTAAGTGATAAGCAAAATAAACATTTAATTTTATATAACAGAAATTTGTTTGTCCCTGAAGGGAATGCATATTTATCTTTTAAAGAAATTCACTTAAATCATTTAAATTTGTTTTAAACACGTCTTCATTTTATTTAGTTCTCAACAAAAACTTATATTAGTTATTTCTCTAATTACAAATCCTAATACTCCGTACTATGATTCAATGAACTATGATAAATTGTGATTTTGTCAATTCATAACTCAACAATACTAAATGAATATATGATGAAACATATTTAAAATAAAACGGGGTTAACATACATACACAAAAATAATTTGTTCGTAGCTTGTTGACTTATTGAATAAGAAACATCTTTAGCCAAATTAGCATTCATGGTATAAATTACATTTAGTAAATTAATATGTATGAAAATTAATTTGATATTATTCGATACGTATTATAATCTTACCTTTAGATTTAACATCGCTTTTTTGTTTAAAAGTATAAATCTATGCTTAACACCAGTAACAGCAATTAATTTTACATGATTTTTGAACAGATGTGACAGATAACCCTTCCTTGATACAAAAGATGAGATACTAATTATGTGAATCATAGTTCTAAACTACGTTACTTATTTAAAATATTGCTTTCACCTAAAAGTATGAATTAGTATGAATATATGAAAAAAGTATGATGTCAAAATTTGCATAGTATTAACCAAACCCCAAATTAATCACTGGTAATAAGATTTAAATTATTCATAATGCCAGTTAAGACGTTTATAACAATATCTTGAAATAACTAGACATTACTTTAAAACTTTATTAATCTTATTTTATGAAATACTAATTTAGTTTTCCTCACAGCTCTAATTTTTAATACATCGAAAGTATGGCATTTCCGTTAAAAACTATTCCGTTAAAAAAAATGTCATGGAAAATTCCCTTAATTGATTTGAGTTATAATTAAAGGATGAATTACTATATCAATAAAAATTCAAAATATATATAACTTTAAATTAAAAAATATATAATATCACTAAATATTTTTAACCATTACTAATAATTGTTTTGTATGACTCTCTTTCTCCCTTAATTTATTCTGTGCAGACAACATCAAATTTTTGATGCTACTCATCTCGACTCGGGCTCTGCACTAGTGATTTTAAACTGTTCGGAAATATTGAATGGATATGACAAAATTATTTCTCTAGCCTAACTCCTGGGCATTTCTTTTAAGTAAAAAAAATGTTTTAATTAATTTCATTTTTATTCATCAATCCGGACTGTTCATTATAAAATTGTAAACTTTCACAATATATTAAGAGTATTAGCGAAAGACCCTACCGAGAACTAATAGGATCTTTAATTTATTTAGCATATACATCTCGTCCTGATATTCTTTATGCTGTAAACTGTTTGAGTCAACTTCAAGAACACCCTACTGATAGTGCTTGGAGTGCATTGAAAAGAATTTTGAGATACCTGAAAGGTACTTCAACTTTAAAACTGGAATATAAAAAGTGTGTGGATAAAAATTCATGCTTAAATATCTATGCAGATGCTAACTGGGGTGCAAACCCAAATGAAAGAAAATCCATATCTGGTAACATAATTATGTTTAATAACTGTCCAATATCTTGGTCTTGCCGGAAACAAAATTGTATTGCTTTATCTTCCACAGAAGCAGAAATTTTTGCCCTAAGTAAAGCCATTCAAGATGCATTGCGGTTGAAAAACATTATTTTGGAATTAACTGATATTAAAGAAATCATGATTTTTGAAGATAATCAATCTTGTATTAAGTGTGTAACAGATGAAAACAACAAAGGTCGATTAACCTGGAACCAGGGGGTATGCGTACCCCTCTGGGGCTTGAGCTAGGCACCAGGCGCGTAGGCAGGTGGTGGATAGCCGAACGTCCTGTAGGAATGACAGGATAGCCTTGAATATTGAATAAGAGGCCGCGAACCAGCTCCCATAAACCCTGGTGTTATGCGTTCCGTGCCTAGGGCTAATTGGCACCGCGGTATTGGTGTCTTAACGGAGCCTCTAGTTGCCTGGCGAACTTCTAGAGTAAACTGCCTTGCCTAGTAACTCAGGCAATGCTGGGTGGACTGTCATATTACCTGAGCTTATTTACTGTTATTATATGGCTGAAAAGACATTAAATATAACAAACATTTCTGCTTTTGCAGGAGAAACTTCTGAAACAGACCTTACTGAAAAAGACAAGGGAACTCAGAGACAATCAAATGAAGGGGTAGCAATGAAACCTTCACAGGAGGTAGAAATGACCTCCAAACCATCTTCTTCTGGTGAGAGTCAGGAAGCTATCTCTAGCATGACTGACTCTCTGACCAGAATCAAGATTAAAAAGAGAATATCTGGTGCCCAGAAAAAGAAGCTGGTGAAGGAGCGCAAAATCGCTGAGGGGACTTGGGTTGAAAAACCCAAGGCAACCAAAGGCGAGAAGCGTCCTGCCACCGGATGAACCAGGGCAAGGTTGGAAAGGCTGCCAAGAGAGAAGGACCTGAGGGATTTACTTACAGGGCGGCTCTCACGGCGATCAAGATGGCCGTGCTCTTAGAAGGTCATCCGAAAAAACGGTTAACAGAGAAACAGGCCTATGACCTGGAACTCTTGTTAACCAGGAAAATAGGAAGGAATGAGGAGGGTTTTGCCCCAACCTTCCTATCCTGTAAACTTGAAAACGGGGCTCTTATTATCAACTGTGCAGATCTGGAGAGCTCAAAGTGGCTGGAACAGAATGTCAATGATATAAGCCCTTGGCAAGAACATAAACTCTTGGTGGGTGAGGCAAGGAAACTTGTCAGAACCACCAAGATAATTGCAAAACTGCCAAAAATCTGTAATGAACTTGAACCTAAAGAGCTCCTGAGAAAAATCGAGGCTCAGAACGGTGGGGTCACTCCAATGGAGTGGAACGTTCTTAACACCAAGAACGACCCATCTGGGCGGACCATCGTTCTTAGTGTGCCTGAATTAGATGCTGCCACACTTCGTGTAAGGGGATATAGGTTTCATATTGGACTTCACCATGTGTAGGCTAAAGTACTTGATAAACCTGCTCCTGCTGATGGGGGTGAAGGTAGTTCAAGCCAACCTCCACCACAGTAGAAGTGGTACTACTAACTTCAGTAAGAAATTTCTTGCTGAGGATATACACCTGGCCCTGATTCAAGAACCCTGGTTGGTTAGGAGGAGAATCAGTGGTCTCAAAGGAACTAAAGGTAAGCTTATCTATTGTACTAATGGTAACGCTAGAACTTGTATACTCTTACATAAAAACATTGAGGTTCTTCCCCTCTCTGAATTTATTCTTAGGGACCTGACAGCTGTGAAAGTCAGACTCAACATAGAGGGTAGGGACAGGGAAATTGTTTTTGGCTCTGGATACCTAACCTATGAAGAGAAGGCTCCACCTGACCATTCTCTGCACAAGCTCATGAACTTTTGAAGAAATAACAACTTACAGGTAGTCTTAGGACTAGACTGTAATGCTCATCATGTTGTCTGGGGAAGTACGGACACAAATAAAAGAGGTGAGTACCTTTTAGAATTTATTCTAAACTATGGGTTAGATATTCTAAATGAGGGCAACGAACCAACTTTTATTACTTCCAATCGATCTGAAGTAATTGACATTACTATAGCGACAACGCTAATTAGTAAAAATATCAAATACTGGAAAGTAGATGACAGACCTTCTGGTTCAGATCATCAAAACATCCATTTTGAAATTCACTCTAATGTGTGTCTGGATCACATATTCAGAGACCCAGTTAGGAAGGACTGGAAGAAATTCCAAGAAGAACTGACTGGGTTGATTGAGCTCGGGAACAGACCTATTAGAGACAACTACGATCTAGAAGTTACAGCAGATCTCCGGCAGAGAAGTATTCTAGATTCTTATCATAACAATTGCCCCATTCGCACTAGAAGAGCTAAACTCCAATGCCCTTGGTGGAATGACTCTCTAGCTGCCGAAAGAGCAAATGTTAGAAAATTTTTTAACAAAGCTAAGAAAAATGGTGAATGGGAGAACTATAAAAGGGCCCTCACTATTTATAACAAACTTGTTAGAAAAAGCAAAATTAACTCCTGGAGGAACTTCTGTGACGAGATAGATTCTATTTCTGAAGGAGCTAGACTCCAGAAACTCCTTAAAAGGGATGAACCTATTTTGGTTGGTACCCTAAAAGACGAGGAGGGTAATTTTGCTGCTTCCGGAAAAGGGGTTATGGAAATTATGACCAGGACCCACTTCTCGGGAGCTAGAGATATTTATAGCAACGAAGGGGAACATTGCATTGGCTCTTTGCAAAGAGTCAATAGCAATCAATGGACCATCGCTAAAAATATCATAAACTACAACATTGTTAAATGGGCAATTTTTGCCTTTAAACCTCTAAAATGCCCTGGGCCTGATGGAGTTATGCCCATCATGATCCAGAAGGCAGAGAAGGTTGTCATACCAATGCTAACTAGAATTTATAGAACTAGTTTGGCCCTGGGGTATATACCAAAGACATGGCAAAAGACTAGGATTGTTTTCATTCCAAAACCTGGCAAGGACACTTATGACCAGGCCAAGTCATACAGACCAATCAGTCTTTCTTCATTCTTTCTTAAAATTATGGAGAAAATCATTGATCGGCATATTAGAGATTACTTGGATAGAAATAGTCCCTTGCATGCTCTTCAATTTACCTATCAACCCGGCAAATCTACAGAGACTGCTCTACATCAGCTAGTTTCCAAGATTGAAGCCACTCTGGATCAAAAGGATATTGCCTTGGCAACTTTCCTCGACATCCAGGGTGTTTTTGATAATACTTCCCATCCATCCATCCTCAATGCACTTAGAGGGGCAGGGATTAATCAGACCCTGTGTACTTGGATTGAGGCCTTAATTTTGGATAGATATATACAAATGAATATCTTCGGTGAATCATTTGAAAAAAAGACTACTAGAGGTTGTCCTCAAGGAGGTGTTCTGTCACCATTACTTTGGAACCTAGTTGTAAATAGCCTTATAAAACATCTAAATAATAAGGGTTATTATCCGCAGGGATATGCTGATGACATTGTCATCCTTATCCTTGGTAAAGATTTTGACATAACTTGTCATCTCATGCAGGATGCTCTAAGTTATGTAGGTCAATGGTGCATGGATAGGGACCTGATGGTTAATCCTCAGAAAACCTACCTCGTACCTTTTACACGCAAAAAGAAACGGAAAGGTTTTTTCATACCAAGACTTTTTGATGTTGAAATCAATGTGGCTTCAGAGGTGATGTATCTGGGCATCTATTTAGACCAGAAACTCACCTGGAATAAGCACATTGATGATAGGAACAACCGAGCAAAGAAAAGCATTATGATTTGCAGGCGAATGCTTGGTAAAAACTGGGGTTTACATCCAAAACTGATGTTATGGATGTACACAGCTTTTGTCAGGCCCATTTTCACATATGCCTGTGTGATCTGGTGGCATAAGGTGGAACAGAAGACTGTGATTGACAGACTGGGGAGTCTACAAAGACTAGCCTGTCTCTGCATCACAGGAGCAATTTCCACCACGCCAACCAGAGCATTGGAGGTTGTGTTGGATCTGACTCCCTTGTACATCTTCATCTGCAGCGTTGCAAGAATGAATGCATACAGAATGAAGCTGCAAAACCACTGGTATGACCAGCCTGTTGCCAAAGGGCACAAGGGCATCACCAGGAAAATTCAAGACCCTACTCTTTTGATGCCATCTGACATCATGGAAAAAACATACATGTTTGATAGGACATTTGATATAGTTTTTCCAAATAGAGAGGAATGGGATAACAACATGTTTGAAACTAAAACAGGAGATCTAATCTGGTACACAGATGGATCACTGAAGAACAGCCTCTCAGGACTGGGAGTTTGTGGCGTGTCACCAAGAATCAGCTTGTCTGTAAGCCTAGGGCGATACGCTTCGGTCTTCCAGGCAGAAGTTTTGGCCATTATCCACTGTCTGCGACTGAATATGAAGAAGGGCTACTACGATAAGCGGATTCTCATTTTCAGTGACAGTCAAGCCGCTTTAAAAGCGCTTAATTCCTTCGAAATCAAATCTAAAATGATTCTGGAGTGTAGAAACCTTCTTACAGAACTGGCAACTAGAAACAGGGTGATCCTTGTATGGGTGCCAGGGCACAAAGGTATCGAAGGTAATGAAAGGGCTGATGAGCTTGCTAAACAAGTTTGGTTTGGTTTGGTTTGTTTGTCGCTCAACGGTCATTTTTTGCACACGAGGGCTAATTAGACCGGGACTTACGGCTTAAAGTGGATTCCGAACCACTACAAACATCCATGCCCAAGGTGAGATTTGAACCCACGAACTGTTGAACCGAAGGCAAGAGCGCTAACCATTCGGCTGCCAGCTCGGCCTTGCTAAACAAGGATCGTCTTTTGTTCCCATTGGTCCAGAACCTTTTTGTGGGATCAATTTGAAGACCGCAAAAACCAATGTTCTTAGATGGGAAAAACGGAAGATGTATGAAGCTTGGCTCAAATCTCCTGGTCAAACCCACGCTAAAAGTATGATCTGTAGATCATCAGCGAGGATTTCCTATGAAATTCTAAGATGCTCTAGGCAGAAGATACGTTTAATCGTAGGCTTCATAACTGGGCACTACTATTTCAGAAAACATCTCCATAAAATGGGACTGTTTCAGCAAGACCCTATCTGCAGGAAATGTCATATGCAAGAGGAAACGGCCAAGCATATCATTTATGAATGCGAGGTTCTTGCCCTCCCTAGATTAACCTCTTTAGGCATGATCCATACAAGAGAGTTACACCTAGATTCCATTAAAGGGTTATCAGACTTTATTAATAAAGTGGGTGATCCGAGCAACTGGAACTAAGAAACATTGGGTTTGGAGTTAACAGTACAAAATGCTGATGAAAGCAGAGGTGCTCAATGACATACAAACCCAACTCGAAGAAGAAGAAGAAGGTCGATTAAAACATATAGACATTAAATTAAAAATTTATGCGATATTCCTTGAATTGTCATGATATAAAAGTTCACTATATTTCATCTAACCTACAAATTGCTGATATGTTTACAAAATCTTTATCTAAGATTATATAAAGGAACTTTTACCATTATCTGGATTAAAATGGTATTAGATTATATCATGTTATGGTAAATATTGGATGGCTTGAACGTCTCTAATTTCTTAATGTATACTTATTTTTATTGATTTATATGATTTTATCGTGCATGTTTCTTTGTGATTAAGGGCGAGTGTTGTAAATAATGTAATGCAAGTAATCGCAAAGAAACACAGTCAATATTTTTTCGTTTGTAAAGCTGTAATCTTCTAAGACCTCAGCAATCGTCTGCTGAGCTGCCTTCTGATTGGTGGTTGTGTTCAAGCCGTCCAAAATCTATAAATACACCATGTTCTGTTCTATTAGTTTAGTATATTTATAATTTCTTTATTTGTATCTTGCTTCATTAAATATTCCTTTTGCGATTCAAGGACTCTTGTTCGTTTAACGAATTTCAACAACTACATACATCCATGTCCAAGGTGGGATTCGAACCTACGAGCTGTTGAACCGAAGACAAGAGCGTTAACCATTTGGCTGCCAGCTCGGCAAAGCAAGCTCGGAACTGACCTCTTGCAGTTGTAAATCCGATAAAAAACTTCATTCCCTGTAATTTCATTTATATATGATTGTTCTTCAATTAAAAATAGAAGTAAGAATGTTAAGCTAACTGCCTTTTGTTCAATAATTCGTGGTTTTGAAACACACCTCAAATGTAGACGCGTATTATGCGATTCAAAATCCATTTAAAATTGTAGATCGCAATCTACTTTCCTTTCCCAAAGAAGTGTTAAAGTAGAGTTACTAAAATTTAACACTAAAGATTTTTAAAATCCATTATTTATATCTACGTATTTATAATTAAACCCACATTTATTATTTTATTTTCTATGTTCATATTAGATGGATCAACACTAGCAAACATAAATTTTTTATAAAAATGAACAGTAGCAGATATTGATTTTTTTATAGACTGAAAGGACAATTAATGATAAAATATTATGTATAATACTTAACTATGATATAATCAGTTAAGAACTTACAGTAAAGTGGGCGATTTCATATAATGCAGAAATCTTGAATTTTATTTGTGTGCAGTTCCCATTTATTGTTTGGTTTGCGTAATTAAGTAAAATTTCAAATAAATATTACTACAAATATAAGATTTTTTAAATAAAATTTTCAATGTATTTCAGATTGAAGTCATTTAGAATTAAATAATAATTTTGTTTAATTTATTTTTACGTTATTATTTATTTTTTCAGATATGAATTTTTTGTCATCTAGAACAATGAAAATCACTTTCAATTTTTGTTTTTATTAACAATTGAAGTTATGATACTTAAATTCATTAAAGGGTTGATATTAAGTTAAACTTTTCAAATTAAATTATCTTGAGATGATAATTTGCTGTACTGGAAAAATTAAAATTATATTTTGTATTGATATGTGTAATTTTTCTTTACTGTTCCTCCATGGTCTTGTTTTTCGAACATATCAATTAGTTTGGTTGAGGCTCATTGTTTTAAATGATTTCTGATTCATCTCCGTTTCACATTACGTAAATCCAAAAATGTATGCCTTTGTGGACTACTTGTGCTTGAAATCGAAGTCGTCAAACTGTATATACAAAAAAAAAAAAAAAAATAGAAATCTAGCAATTAAATTGACGTTTAGAGCAGATGAACTGGAACTCAGAAATTCGATCTTTTCTTACTGACACCATCACTTAAAGTATTTGCCAATCCTGTCAAATATCTCAACAGTTCGTGGGTTCGAATCCCACCTTGGGCGTGGATGTTTGTAGTGGTTCGGAATCCACTTTAAACCGTAAGTCCCGGTCTAATTAGCCTTCGTGTGCAAAAAATGACCGTTGAGCGACAAAGAAACCAACCAACCAACCCGTCAAATATCAGCATGATTAAAAAGCCCTATGGTACACTCTACTGTATGGATATTTACATGAAATATGCTAATACGTCTTATATTAATAAAATCTGTAAAAGCTAAAGCACAAAAAAATCATTAAAAGAAATACGAAATATTCATCGAAACATTGATAAGTACCAAAAAAATTACTCTCGTTTAGTTTGCATTTAAATGTCGTTTTAAGGGTATGCAAAGTAGTTACAAGCAAACAGAACAATTGTCTTACAATTGAATTTTAGTAGTTCATTCGTTATGTAGACACCAATAATGAAAAATAATGAAAAAATTCAAAATAATCTAAATTTTGAGAAAATACAAATTGCTAAGTTTTTTTAACATGAATTGTCTTCCGAAAAAGTTGTTAGATAAGTAGTTTTCAAGCATATATAGTTATCTGTATTATTTTAATGTTTTCTACAAAATATGCTTCTTTTTTATCGCATAATATGCAATAAACGCATTAAAAAACTAAAATTTATCGTACATTCTGAGATAATTGCATAAAATATATTTCCTAATTAAATAGTGGTTTCGGTAGACAAAACCCATTTTAAACAAATTTTTTTTAAGACAGTAGTTTAAATATCGACTGTGTCATACATTAAAACATTATTGAATATAAGTTTTTTCGCATAGAATTTTACATTATTTATAAGAACTAAACTATATTAATGCATGATATTCAATAAAAACTACTTACATAACAGCAATGATTAAGATGAATAAACAAAATATTATGACGAATAATATATTTAAAATTTCTTCATAGAAATTACAAACTCTAATATAGAATTTTACAATCGTGACTAATATAAGTTAGAAAAAATTGGCAAGGATTTAAACTAATTTAAATTTCAAAATGTAATAAATAAATTTAAATATATTTTAAACAGGAATAAATTAAAATGTTAAATATAATGAATTAAAATTGTCAGTATTAATTGATGAGCACACATCTTACAATTGATATAATATTTGAAGAAAGGGTAAAAGTTATCAGACCCGTAAGCGATTGCAACTTTTGGCACCAAGCGCTCTACAGCTCTGTCGCCAACCTACATTACGTCACTACGCGCGATAGATGTCAACCAATAACGATCGCGTTCGAACTTCAGCTTTGAAATCTCGCGTTTTTTAGAATTCCAAATATTAAAAAGCTTAATATTTCAGTATAATTAAATACTGTAGAAGTTTTAAAATTATAATATTTAGGTACGAAATTTTTAAAAGTTGATTTTAAATATACCGAGCAATGGCACCCACCTTAAAAAACATCAGTGTAGCACTACCTACTACAGTGCCAACCGGGCAACAAAACTAAATTTCGAACATTAACAAATTTAAATTTTTGTTTAAACTCAAATTTTAATATACCGAGCAATGGCACCCACATTAAAGAAATTTCAGTACGCGGTACATTCTAACACTAACATGCAATGCATACAACTTAAAAATTCATATACTTACTTTCTTACTACCATCACGCTCTAAATAAAAAAAACGTAAGTTCAATACATTCTCATCCATAGTTAATTTTCGCTAGCAACAGACTAACTCCAAAATTCGAATATCGAAATTAAATTATTAAATATTATTCTATAATAGTTTCAAGGGTTACATACAAAACGCGTTTATTGGGTAAAAGATCATGTTACCCAATAAACGAAAACACGTCATACATGCGTAATTCGAACCGTCAAACCAGTTTGACGAACTTATCGCACCACTTTATCGCCTGCTTGACGCATTTTACCCTCTGTACGGATCTCTTCACTTTAGCGGAAGAAAGAATAACATTTATTATTTGTAAACAAACATAAGAGAATTTTGCATACATATTAAAAATACTGTATTGTAAAATATAACATTTCTGTAAAAGAATTTATAGTTAATATGTGATTTGTAACTGTTACTTTATACTTTAAAGTCATTAATTTGCACTTAAACTTTAGATTATAAGCAAAAATCGTTAGTCGATTTTAAAATGTGTCTATATATATTTTTGAAAACCTAGTTTTAATAAAATATCAACGGAAATTCTTATATTGGAGAGAGCAGAAATATTTCTAAATTTTCTACAATATGAGAAACACATATATGGAATTTAGCGTATGCAAAAAATACTTCACTATATAAACACACATATTTTCGAAAATATTCATAAAAGCAACAAACTTTTATTTGTAAAAAAGTCAATTTCCATCAAAAAATAAACAAGAATAAGAATATTGTACACTTAATTGCATGCAAAGTATCTGGAAATGTTTTAAGTAAACATTCTGTTTGTATGCATTATTTTTTCATTCATGCGAAAACAAACACGTAAATATTGATCAAAATTGAAATAAATAATATTAACACATTTTTGTCAATTGTTAAAATGCAAATTACTAAAATTTGTCGGAAAAGATTTTAAAGTCATATCAATAAAAAATATAAATTTTAAATTGAAACATGTAGTTAAAATCTCACCTTAAATTGCATTAAAGTTTATTTGTTATTCAAATAACGTTTCACTGATTTGTAACAAGAATTCAGTATTTGTAATAAATACATAACTAGATATTTTAAAATTCAATAAAATTAAAATAAAGAAAATTAGTTAAAGATTGTTAAATATATATTTGATTATAAGATAAAGAAACTAATTCATAAGTGCATAAAGTTTTGTCATTTGAAGTATAAACTTAATTTTTAAAATTTATATGTCAGATTTATTATGTCGATTATGCGAAAGCTATAGGACTATTGCTCTATTTGCAATTTTCTATTCACGCAACACTAATAAAACTAATCAAAAGTCATTTCAAGTAATAAATGCTATAGATCGTCAAAATGGGTTGAGTAATGGAGGCTCAGTGCAAATTCATTACTGAATAACCATGAACATGATTCACATATAAATGTTTCATCTTTTAAATCAATTTGTTTTTCGTGTTCATAAAACTGACTGTTATTTGGTTGTAAGGAATCTTCCAGAATAGTTTGTCTCTCAAAATTATTATCTTCATTTTGCGTCGTATTTTCCAAATTGAGTGTTTGAGCAGATTGGCATGTAAATGAAACATTTTCTTGAGTGTTATTTTGCAGCAATGTTGTTTTGTGTTTCTTTCTCTTGTGCCGGTGAAAATCAGTAGAATGAATGAAACATTTAACACAGTCTTTACATGTATACGATTTTTCATTAGTGTGATTTTCCTCGTGATATTTACGAGAACTGTAATGAATAAATCTTCGCTCACAAAACTTACATTTATAACGTTTCACTCCTGTATGAATCATCATATGAGCTTGTAAATTGGAAGGATTAACGAATCTTTGATCAAAAATTTCACACTTATACGGGTGCTCTCACGTGTGAATTCTCCCGTGTCTACTGAGATTCTCCTGTGTTCTGAACTTTCGGTTGCAAGTCTCACATACATATGGCTGTGTTCCCGCATGTATCAATTCATGTCTTTTGAGATGGCCACTGTTATTGAAATTTCGATTACAAATCTTACACAAAAATTTCCGTTCTTCATGAATCTTTTTATGCCTTATCAAATCTGAAGTCGAACTCAGACCACGCCCACAATGCTTGCAGAAGTAAAACTCTTTTTCAGTATGTGTCTTCATGTGAACATCTAACTTTGAGGAATTATTGAAGGACACACCACATTCTTCACGAATCAAATTTTCATCAACTTTATTACTTAACTATTTTACGTTATTATTATTAAGACTGCTCATGATATTTAATTAACGTCCTCAAAATTATGTCTTAACTTAAAAACAAAATTTTCGAATTAAAAACGTATGAGAAATTTTGAAGATGGAACATAAATATTGGAATACCTTGCCAACACAATGTAAGCAGTTATTCAGAACAGATAAATTGAAAGAGAAATTAAACTTGTCTTTAATTGTTACATATGATTGATTCTTATTACGTCTTTAATGGCAAATCTTTGAAAATAATAAAGATCGTTGCCTTATTTTGTTTTCAAATCACCTTAATATTAGGATTAAAATAAGCAATTGTGTCGTGCGCGTGAGAAATACATTTTTAATAGATTTGTCAAAAAACAATTATTGTTCTTTGCAAGGGAACGCTAAATTGTTTACATTATAGAGCAGAGTATTTAAAAAGGATTCATTACCAATGCACGCATCCATTCTCAGAGCAGGATTTGAGCCCACAAAATGCTGAACCCAAACATTTAATCATTCTGCTGCCAGCTGGGTGGCGCATTTTTAAATGCATAAAAATGATTGCTTACGAATAAATTTATGTATTGCCAATGCGATTTACATGGCAAGTAATGCTATCATTTTCAAATTTTTGTTTAAGGGGGCATAAAAATTTTAAAAATGAAATGATATAATAAAATGATCATACAAATATCATAGTTTGTTGACGATTAGGTGTAGATGCTTACATTTTTTATTCTATTAGCTACTTTTAAAATTAAGTTTTTTTAAAATTTATATATAATAATGATAAATTAAATATTTTTTAACATCGATAATTCCTTCAAATTATTTTTTATATATGATTCATTATTTACAAAAAAATACAAAATTTCTTTATCTTTTTTTTGATCTAAAAAAGTGGGATATATGATAATTTTATCTAATTTTAAAAGAATGTTGCCCAATTTGGAGTAAAATACTGATCTTAAAAATGAAATACGAAATATTTTATTTTAATGTTTAAGGAAACAACCATTTCTTTTTTTATGCTAACATTCTATATTCACTGTAGCTCAAACTTAAATAATGGATAATATATATCTTTTTAAATTTCAATTTAATGCTTATGTGCCTTGATTGCACTTATAATTTAAGAGAAGCATTTGAGTTTGTTTTTTACCAAATCAAGTATAATCTCAAATAGTGGTTAAAAATGTTAATTTTCACAAGCAAAATAACGAAAATATTCTTTTGTTGTTTGTATTTACAAACACAAATGTTCATATCCATTTTTATTTAATGATTACTCAATTTACTTTGTATAATTGTAGATTTATAAGCACTATGTAACTTTTGCTGAGTTCTTTAAAGAAAAATTAGATTTTAAAATTAAAATTTAAGGAATTTAAAAGTAATTTTGTTATTATAAAAAATTATGAATAGCGATAACTTTAATAACATACTGTGTTAACATGGAAAATTTATAAGTAAGTTAACATGAAAAAATAATATATTTTCATTTATAATTCATTAAATGTTCTATTTCTATGTAAATAGTTTTTTTCGGATTTTCAGCGTACAGTAATTCCTTACCAATCATTTTTTTTAAAAAAAATGCAATTAACTGTTCTTTTGATAATGCAAAAGTGGTCCTGTCTCAATGATTCGGATAATTGATTCTCTTGCGTCAAAAGTTTCTCTCAGAACGTACATAAACACACACACTTTCACACACACAAAACTCTGTTCATGGTATAAAATATTTTTTACGTTTGACTCCATTCTTTATATTTTAGAAAATGATTTTTATTTCTTATGATTCTAGGAAAGGTGCATATAATCTGATGGATAATTAAGCATCCATATTATTACTGCGTGGTTCTGTAGTTGCACACATTTTAATCAGAATGTAAATTGTCCAAGCATTTATTTAGTTTTTTCATTATAATTTTTGATATCCATCATATTTATATGTCATACTCATTAGTTGGTATTTACAGATAAATTTTTATATTTCTTCTGATGAAGGATATGTTTGGATGGAAATTTTCAGAGAAGGTGCATTTATAACCTTAAGCCCTCATGTAATCATAGACAGCTTATCTATTATTGAAAGTTCAGTTAAAATATTTCATAATAAAAAATAGCAAGATTCCGCTGAATTTGATTTAATGTTACTTGGATTCACCACACTATATGAGCAATTTTTAAAGATATCCGTGTTTAAAGTGTTTAATTGAATATTATTAAAGATTAATTTTAATTTAAAACTTTTTATTCACCAATAGGCAGTTTAAAGAAATTTAAAGGAAATTCAATTTGTAATATTTGTTGAGAATTCACTTTGAAAGTTGTACATTGTATTTTTTCATATTGTAAACATTGTTATTATACATGATACAATTTCCTTTTTTTATCTCTCGATATGCATGACTCAATGACTGAACTTGTTTCTATAATTACCAACATGTGTTTAACATTTGTAGATTTATTTCACAATATATACTGGTTAAACATTAAAAGTCTATACAGTTTAAACATTTTAAAATAGAATTTCTTTTTTCAGTGATTTGGAAAATATTAATGAACTGTTATGCTATTTTTTGATTAACGGTAATATTTTATGCGTTTTCTTTCATTACAAAGTACAATGCTAATAATAATTTATACAGGCAGAGAGAGAGAGAGAGTATGCTTGACTCAAGAGTAGAAAAGTGTCAGTGTCAGTTATATATGTGTCGAATCATTTCAGCTTTTCAATATTTAACATAAGTCAGAAACATATCCTTAATATACTTGCACTCCTGCCATCAATACAAAAAAGAGCATATTCTACAACATATTTAGGTATCTTTAACGAATGTTATGGAATATCTGTGAAATAAAATTTAAAGTGAAATAATGTAAGGATTCTTTTTTATTAAAATTTCATTTAAAAACATAGATGAAAAGCGTTTGGTAGAAGTTATGAGAGAAATCTTTTACAAATATGTATTTAACTTTTTTACAGAATGGTATATAGCATCTAACTCAGTCGTAAATGTACATATTTCTGAAAGGTAATTGATATAACTGATCAAAAGGTAAAATAAGTTAAGAGTTGTTATTTAATATTTGTATTGCGTTAACCCATCGCTTATTCTAAAATATTTATCCATAAATATACTTGTGATCTTAAATCTGATGTTTTAGCACTATATCAATAGTACACTACTGGCCAATAAAATTGCTACAACAGGAAGGCGGCACACCACACACGTAAAATTTGCATGACAGGTAGAACTTGCTGTGATATGCAAATGATTAGATTTTCAGCACATTCATACAAAGCAGGCGACAGTAGAGACATCTACAATGTGTATAAAACCAGAGATTTGACAGCAGTTTTCTCATACTCAATTTCCGTTTCAACGTTGTTTTCGGCAAAGAAAGTTGTTGTAATGCCTCGTGTAAGAAGAAGAAATCCCTAGTGTCTGAGTTTGATCGAGGAAGGATTATAGCCTACCGGGATTGCGGTTTATCGTACCGCAATAATGCTGCTCGCGTATGTCGAGACCCCATGACTGTTAGCAGAATATGGAATCGATGGGTTCAGGACATTCATACAGAACGTCATGTAGGATCTCAGCGACCCCCATCACTAACAGTAGAGAATACAGACATCTTATCCGCATGGTCACAAGGGATCGTACAGTCCCTTCACGACACCTGAGTCGAGAAATGGAGTCATTTGCAAGGCAACAAGTTTCTGCTCGAACAGTTCGACGACGTTTGCAGCAGCATGGATTGTCTGCACGGCGACCATATCTTCGGCTACCATTGACGCTGCGTTACAGACAGGAGCACCTTCAATGGTATGATCAGCGACGAACCTGGACGCGGGAATGGCATCACGTCATCTTTACAGATGAATCTCGTTTCTGTATACAGGACCAACCATGATGTCCGCATCCGTGTTTGGAGGCATCGTGGAGAACGCACATTGCCAGCTTGCATTGAAAATCGCCATATTGGCCCATTTGCTGGAGTGATGGTATGTGGTGCCATTGGATACACGTCTCGATCAACTCTTGTTCGCATTACCGGCACTTTGAACAGCAACCGTTGCATTTCCGATGTATTAAGGCCCGTTGCTCTACCCTATCTTTGAGGCCTTCCTTAATGCTTTGTTTCAACAGGATAATGCAAGACCGCATGTTGCCCGTACTGTTCTGAATTTCCTTGATACAAAACAGGTACGACTGTTACCCTGGCCAGCACGTTCTTATGATATGTTACCAATTGAGAACGTGTGGTCAATGGTTGCCAAGCGATTGGCACGCCATCACTCACCATCCACTACTGTCGATGAACTGAGGCATAGAGTTGAAGCTGCATGGCCTGAGATCCCCGCACATGCCATACAATCTCTGTTTGACTCCATGCCTAGGCGGATAAATGCTGTTATTGCAGCCAGAGGTGACTGCTCTGGGTACTGATTTCTCAAGATCTATACATCCTAATTCCTGTAAATCTAATCACTTGTTCTTTCCACTATAATGTATGTGTCCAATAAATATTGTTCTGTTATTTGATTTCCTTCTAGGTGTAGCGATTTCAATGGCCAGTAGTGTATAATCACTCATTTTCAAAGGAAATAAAAGATTTTTTGCTCCAGTTTAATTGATTTTCCTTGATTACTCAGGAATAAATTGTATCTGTGATGTTAAAGAAACTTCTCAATTCATATAATAGCCTCAATTAGTTTGAAACACACTAAAGTTCACAATCCAACAGTACAAAATATAAAGACATAATTTTATTAAAATACAGTTTTGGGAATTCTAGAATGATTTTGTATAGACTGATAAGCGTTCAATGTCTCAGTGAGATATGTTGGATCGTAACAATATAATTAATTATTAAGCAAATAGATATTTTCGTTATTAATATATGCTTCATATAACTTTAATTTTGCAAATAAATGAGTATGAAGCATAGTTTTAAAATTCAGAACTAGAAGCTACAATAAAGTTGAAAAATTGATTATTCTGTAATCATTGTATTAATATTCAAGTGTAGAAGATGGACAGCGAAGTCTGAACTGTTTTCACAAACTTCCAAAATGTTGAGAATTAATGCTTTTCTTTTGTCTTCAATAACTATTTTTTGCGCATTAGAGTGAAAAGATTTGCTTAGCAAGCAAATATGAAGTAATGTCAGTAAAAATAAATTGCATACTTTCCGTACAGTGTTTGTTACTTTAAAACAAAAAAATCACTATTTCCTCTCAATAATAAGCAGCAGCCGAATATTTTCTGTACAAAAAGACCAATGGAAATCTAAGAAGCTTCATATTATTCTGCTGAAGCTTAATAGGTTGATTTACACATATCTGCCCTGAGTTGATTTACGCCGAGCTGGCAGCTGAATGGTTAGCGCTTTTGCCTTCGGTTCAACAGTTCGTGGGTTCGAATTCCACCTTGAGCATGGATGTAGTGGTTCGGAATCCACTTTAAACCGTAGATCTCGGTCTAATTAGCCTTCGTGTGCAAAAAATGACCGTTGAGCGATAAACAAACCAAACCAAACCTGGGTTGATTTACAGATTAAGAACCTAGAGCATTAACATTTCATAAATGTAAAATTGATTGGTTAAGAAATATTTACAGTGAGAATAAAATACGGCAGAAACATTTATTATCCAATTTAGTTTTCATTATTACTGAAATTAATGAACCAGTACAGCATTGTTGAAGGTATTATGGAAACATAAATTCTCAATAATTCACCCAAACATGCATGAAATTATCATAATGCTGTAATCGAGATATTTAAAAAAAACAATGTCAAAATAGTCTGGCATCTATGCCCATAGCTTACTACACAATTTGATACATTCCAGTTTTCGAATAAATGTCAAATAGCCAATTCCATGATCACAGAAGTTACAATTCATGCTATGGCAAACTTCACCTAATTGTTGGTACAGAAATTTATCGTTTTGCAAGTGAGTCAATTTTTTGAGAAAAACTCCCTGATGTGACACAATGATTTATATGAAAAAATGTATAAATTTCCTTATCCATTCTCATAAATTCTATATATATTAATAGGCAATGTTAATAATGCATCACACACACACATACATACAACATAAATTACTTTGCCATTAATGACAACGTCGTTTTTAGTTATTATTATCTAATTCTAATAATGTATCTTGTGAACATTTAAAAATGGATATGGATTGCAACTGAAAGTTTAATTAAGTATTTGAAATATATGTAATTTGTGTGATACGCACATACATTTTCAACTTAACACAAACAGTCTTTAACGGTTACTTTGAATACGCAGTAGTTAACGACAGTGAAATTTTATTAAATGGCTATAAAAGAATAAAAAGACCTAACAATACAACTTAAATTCAAATTTTGGCAGAATTTCATGTACCTAATTTGCTTACTGTAAAGAATATATTTATATAAACTTCAACATATAACTCTTTCATTTTATAAAGAAATTAATAATGAAAAATGTTTATTTGTTATGTATTGTAAAATGTTTATTTGTTGTGTATAAGATTGCTTAAAGAATCTGGAGTAATTACCTTTCAAATATGCTTTCTTTTATATTTTTTAATGTTCATCCTCTTATAATGTGAAATGTTTTTATGGTAATTTACGTGAACAGTTTACTAATATTTTATTTTAATACTTTGTTAAAAAAATTAATTAATTGTGTATAAATGATTTATTTCAGCGATGTAAATGAACGAACGATGATTTCCTCCAACTTTCAACAGAAAAAGATTAGAAGAAAGCTAGTGGAATATTGTATTAATTGCTTCTGAATGATAACAAAGGAAATAGTGATTTGAAAAATAAATAAATAAATATTGGGTAATTTTTTCGTTATTTTTTAAATGCTTAGAGAGAGAGAGAGAGAGAATTACTTTGTTTTTAAAAGAAGCTTCATTTTACATTTGTATAGAAGTTGTTAATTTGTATTTCTTAAACTACTGCGTTCATAGCTTTAAATGAATGGTTAACACATTTTGATTCTAAGAAACAAATGCTTTCATTTGAAACAAAAGAGTTTAAATATCATTGCAGAACAAATATGTATTTTATATAAATTGAGGAACTCACACCTAGTAATTATAAAACCCTATATTAGCATTATTATCTTTATTTTATTAAAATAGAGATTTAAAATTTATAGTTCCAAAAATGTTTGAAAATATAACTATATTAAAGATATTTAAATATATACAAAGTAAAAATTGTCCATTTGTAAAGCAAAATACTTGATAGAAGCAAAGTAGAATTTACATGCAAAAGTAACTTACTTTGTTAATTAAACACAAAATAACTTACTTTGTATTTCGGATAATAAATGTGGCTTGTCAATGTATACTTTAGAAAAGAAACTTCTATGACTATTGCACGTGTCCTGTAAAAAAATGTGCGAACACGTTTAGTTTAAATTGAATTCAACTGTATATTTATAAGATTTGATTTAGCGATCACATTTGGTATTTGTATATCTATGCAAATTTCAATAATTATAAACTTTATGAAGATGTATTAAAAAGAACATGTGTTATATAAGAATATTATCATTTGATTTAAAGTCATTTCTTTATTTTTCGTAACACACTTAATATTTGATTCAAAATAGAATGCATTCTTATTATGTTTATAATAATTAGCACGTTCAAAACATTCAATATTATTGTGTACTATAATTTTATGAAAATTGCAGCGAAATGAAGTTACTACTTAAATAATTATGACTTTAAAGATGAATCTAAAGACATTAATACATTTCTTAATATTTTTTTATTTTAGTATTACTCTACAATGTTTAATTTTTTAAAATTTTTTATAATAGCAATAATTTCACTGAACAGTTATTAAAAAAGTTAAGATAAATTATTTGTAATCAATTGCTTTCTATTACAGTCCACAGTTAAAAAGTATTATCGTGTATCATCTAATGTTTCAAAATTTAATTCAAGAAATCAGCTTAAAAAGGAAAAGTTGTAATTTTTCATCATAAATTGGGGCCAACAACACACACATTACACTATAATAATTATTTCAAACGGAAGATAAACACTCACATTGTCGCACGCACAAAAATATATATACAAACATATGATTTTCAAAGAAAATCACATTTAAAAAAGCGTTAATGTTAGTAAAATTATAAATTAAAAACCTATTTTTGGAATAATTAAATAAGAAGTAAAGCAATTCAGAATTTCTTTACTGTTAATCATTACTTGATTATTTAAGACAATTTATTATAATCTTCTATAATATTTTAAAATGTGGAAAATTTATTAAAATGATTTTTAATATATGTATTTGGCAGTATAGAAAACTAATAACTTCTTGTGCGATTTTTATAGACATGGTAACATAATTTTTAATTGAAGAGTTGAAGTTATTAATTATTTCAGTGAAATATGATAGCAGAATATTAAAATAGTAAAGCATATGTATATTTGGATTGGAAATTTATATTTTGTATACAATTTATAGAAAAAAATGAGGCAGTTATGAGATATTTTATTATATTAATAATTACCTGCAATTTTCATCATCACCACACTAAAAAATAAATGGAATTAAATAAATAAAGAGAATATCAGGATAAAGAAAAATGACATTAATAAAATTTAAAAATATTGAATTTAATAATTTAAATATTAATATTCGGAATTACTGTCATTTAAACTAACTACAAATGTTTCTAAGCAAAACTGATAGCAAAAACAATTATTCAATTCTATTAAATATATTTGCCTTAATTATTTTCTTATTTTAAAGCAAAGATTAACAAAAATGATTAATTAATGAATTTAATTGTGCAATAAAAATATTAATCAATTAATAAAAATATAAATAAATTGCTTGTCCCAAAGACTGTAACTAAAGTATGTTAAAAATGTCGTACTTGATTCTATAAAAGAAATATAATACTGTTAAAAAATAATAAAAGATAAGTACAATACAACCATAAAAAACGAATCTATTTCCTTAAAGTTGTATTTAGAAGAAATAACAATGCAATTAAGGGGACCATAATCATCCTTACGTGATATTTGCTATAATTATTAAAATATCATAATCAGCATTTGAAAAATTTCTAAATATTTGAAAAATTGAGAATGTTTTAAAAGAATTATTAAAATTTGAAGAACAAAATTAAATCTTTATTTTTCCCTTTTTCAACATAGAGACATTTTAATGCCTCATTTTTATTTTATGAAGCTTTTTAAAAGATTTTCCCTAGAACTATTTCGGGACTGAAATATATTCAATTTCTATAACATTACTTTGGTACTTACTAACTTTCTTTTGTAATGAAAATATTTTAGTTACCAATTCAAAAGTTTAATTTTAAGCATAAAAAATTGAAATGTGCATTTTTTAGGAAAATAAATTTTTCTGAATTGGAATATTTTAAAAAAAAATGTTGGCTTTCGTATTGTATGTAGTTTTATCGTATTAGAATTCTTGTTTACAAGGATTTTCACATTTCAGCTCTACAAAAATATAAGAGAGGGTACCTTAGGTAGTGAAGTACCCAGAAAGTATATCGTTGTAGCCGCGAAAGTGGGTTTCTGCAATTAAGAAGCAGGATCCAAAAAGAAGACTCTCATACTTGGCCTGTCACCTTTAGATGTATCATTTCACGTGAAGGACATAGAGACCACGAAATATTTAATACATCCATGCCAACATTAGCAAACACCGCGGATCTTTGACTGGATGGGGGTACCTTCCATTAACGAGAATAAACGCCCTAACTAAGAAGAGCACCTCGGCTCTTTTGTTTAATGTTTTAGACCTGTCATTTTTGAATTTCCCATAATATGATAAAAACAAATCAGTATTCCACTTATATGTTTCTCCATCAGACGGCATGATTTGTTCAGGAAGAAATTTTTCTATAAATATGTTGTTGTTGTTACTAATGACACTTGGACAAGCCATGCTCGCTATGCCTTGGCTATGCGAATTTAAGTCAATTGGGAGCGTCTTTCGTTTAATCAGAGCAAAACGAAGGTGAAAGTACGACATTGCTCTTCAAATCCTCCGATAGATGGCAGCACCTGAGGATCCGAAAACTCACCAGAGTAATTTAGGCATTGATCTAAATGGGGAGTAAATTTTCTCCAGACCATTGCACCCATGGTAACTGCTCAACGACAGAACACAGGAGTTTCGATTCCACAGATTTAACGAGCACGTACATCGCATGTACTCTGTGGGTCATTGGCGGCATTGGAAATCGAACCCCATTCTTCCGGATGGAAGGCCGATACCCTAACCACTAGGCTACCACGGCCATTTTTATAAATATATCATGTAATACCCATGTAAGGAAATCATTCAATATTTTTTTATATGTACGTTTGAAGTGAATAATATTCACATTCAACATAATCTATGTATTATTCAAAATAAAGCATACGCATATACTGAATCACACAGTGATTATTTTAGCGTAATAATTTTTTATTTATTTGTTATTAAATATTAAGATAATGAATTATGCAATACAGTTGCTCTTCATAATTATATTATCAGTTATTCAATAGATTGTATGATTTAATCAAGAAAATAAGATATGTAATTCATAAAATGTCCTACCACGTGATTCAGGAAATCCATTTCATCAAATTCAACTTCGTACTTTCTTTCACTATGTAAATAAATTTGATTTAATATTAATTACCATGCAACAAAAGTAAATTAAAACACAGGGTTATTACAAAAGAATCATTAGAATTCTGAAGCATTTATTTCGGAATATAATTAGATTACAGCCGTGAGTTACAGATGAAATGAAATCGAATGTATCAAAAAGTTTTGCTGATATACTAATGTTCAATATCTGTTCCTTGAGTAATGCGGCAGATGTCAAGGCGATATAGTTCAGTTCCCTCCATACATTATTCAGTATTGTCGAGTTTTTCTTTTGACAAAATCGTTCGCCTTTAATGTCTGCGGCAACTGTATATGCTTTAAATCATTAAGTTTTTCACAAAATTTTCGACACAGTTATCTGTGGAATGGAAAATTCGCGGCTTGCGAAATCATATAACTTGCAAAAGTATATCAACCTTTTTCGAAAGAGATGCGAAACT
>JAJQOW010000852.1:0-78443 GCA_037975125.1 Latrodectus hesperus
TGGAATTTTACGTTTATTTCGAAAGCCGCTGAATGCATGTAATTGTTTTGAAATTTTGAACCATGGATAAATGACCAGATTCAATAAGTTTTTGGAATTTTACGTTTATTTCGAAAGCCGCTGAATACATGTAATTGTTTTGAAATTTTGAACCATGGATAAATGACCAGATTCAATAAGTTTTTGGAATTTTACGTTTATTTCGAAAGCCGCTGAATACATGTAATTGTTTTGAAATTTTGAACCATGGATAAATGACCAGATTCAATAAGTTTTTGGAATTTTACGTTTATTTCGAAAGTCGCTGAATACATGTAATTGTTTTGAAATTTTGAACCATGGATAAATGACCAGATTCAATAAGTTTTTGGAATTTTACGTTTATTTGAAAGCCGCTGAATACATGTAATTGTTTTGAAATTTTGAACCATGGATAAATGACCAGATTCAATAAGTTTTTGGAATTTTACGTTTATTTCGAAAGCCGCTGAATACATGTAATTGTTTTGAAATTTTGAACCATGGATAAATGACCAGATTCAATAAGTTTTTGGAATTTTACGTTTATTTGAAAGCCGCTGAATACATGTAATTGTTTTGAAATTTTGAACCATGGATAAATGACCAGATTCAATAAGTTTTTGGAATTTTACGTTTATTTCGAAAGCCGCTGAATACATGTAATTGTTTTGAAATTTTGAACCATGGATAAATGACCAGATTCAATAAGTTTTTGGAATTTTACGTTTATTTCGAAAGCCGCTGAATACATGTAATTGTTTTGAAATTTTGAACCATGGATAAATGACCAGTTTATATATATATATATATAAATATGTGTGTGTGTGTGTGTGTGTGTGTGTGTGTGTGTGTGTGTGTGTGTGTGTGTGTGTGTGTGTGTGTGTGTGTGTGTGTGTGTGTGTGTGTGTGTGTGTGTGTGTGTGTGTGTGTGTGTGTGTGTGTGTGTGTGTGTGAATTGGCTCTCGTTTCTCCAAACTTTTTCACAACAATAATGGAGGGACATAGGCCCTACAAAAACAAAAAACCACAGGAATTTCTTTGAACAACATGTTCCGTTGGACTAGACATCAAAAAGACCTAATAGAATGTAAAATGATGTCTTTCATCATTCTTCATTACTGGTTTTTCCTTATACCTTAGTCTTATTCATAACTATAAAATCTATTCGCAAAAAATCTATCCTGAATATAAAATATATCCGTATTTGATGATTGGTCATGTTTATCATGATAAATATGAGACTTACACGTTCTTAACTCAAAATAATAAGAATTAAATTTGTTTTTATGCAAAACAAAATGTTCTCATTTTCAAATATTTATGAGAAAGCATTTTCATTTAAATAAATTTAAGAAATACGATTATTCAAACACACAAAGATACTTTTATTAAATATATTAAACAAAATGATTTTTTCTTTTTTCTTATGATTTGTGATAGTGACGCTGTATCTGTTGTAGTTATTTTTCATTTTCTTCTAAAAGTTAAATAGAATGTTTTCGCACTTGTGCACATTCGATTTTATCAGAAAATTTTATATATGTGAATTGAATTTTTATCATATATTCCGATTCAATACTTTCGTAAATATAATTCATTTGTCTACTTTGTGTAAAATTTGTCTTCTTTGCGACAAATATTTATAAAAATATATGATCATTTACTCACAGTGTAATACACACTTAAGAATTCACTAACTGGTCATAAGACTTAGTAATCTTTAACCTACGCCAAACGACAAGATCAACATCTGAGCTAGCTTCCTTTAAATGTTACATAATTCTAATGTATTAATAATAGGTTTTGAGAAAATAATTGCTTATTGAGCTAGACCTTAGATGTGGAATTTGCCAATTTCATATCGACCACTAATATTTTTGAGTTGTTTATCAGCCATGTCTTTTTGTCAAACTGAATGTTGTTTGTCAACTAGGTCTTTTGTCAAGCTGAATGATGTTGGTCAATCTGGTCTTTATGCCAATTTCAATACTATTTATCGATCTGGTCGTTATGTAAACTGCTGTTTGCCAATCATCCTTCTGTCAAGTTAAATGCCGTTGGTCAATTAGGTCTTTAGATTAAGTTGTTTGTAAGTCAAATATTTTAATAACTTATATATAAAACTCATGATCCAAAATATCTCATCATTTTATTTGCAAAGTTATGTATGTGAACTAAAAAGTTCTATCTAACATGGGTTTTCGTATATTAAGCATCTTAAAAATAAAATAGTAAATCCTATTATTTTGAAGAATTTCGTTTGTTTCTCCTTGAAATACGTTGATGCAGTTAAAATATTTATAATTATAAATATTTAGAAGTATGTCTATAACGATAAATATTTGCAAACAGGAAATCTGAAAGTGGTAATAGTTTTTATTGATACATAATGTCTTGTAAACTATTTTTTAAGCAATAGTGAACAAATAAAGAAATAATTTTTGCCTGAAAATGCAAAAACGTAACACTATGTTTATTTAGATAAAAAAATAAAATTGCGTGTGATTTTCAAGAAATAATTAACATTTTGAATTTAATGAAAACTAAACTCAAACTGCCTTTTGCTGTCAAGGCCAACAGTGTATATTTCTGTTTTCGTGACCGAGAGCCCAGTATTGTGATTAATGTTTCGGTTAGGTGGTCAGCCTAAACACGAAATCCTCTATGTTTAATTCCCAAGTCCGTTTGGTACTTAGTTTCATTGAACTACAGGAGGGATGAAAGACTGAGTAGATCTTACTCAGACCGATCATCGAGTATTGAACTTGTGCATCGAAAGTATGAAGCACTACCACTATGCCACATTGCTCCTTTTGAAATCAATCTATATTTATATGTGTGTCTGTTACATGTTGCAGTTGCTTTTGTAAGAAAATTGCAAATACAGAACTTATTTTTTTAAATTTCGGACACTTCTTGTAAACAATTTTTCAACTAAAATCTTTGAAATAGGAGCTCATTGATATATATATATATATATATATATATATATATATATATATATATATATATATATATTAAAATAAAAAATAAAAAATATGAAATTTCTGAATTCCAAGTGGCAACAAATCTTGTTTTTGTATTCTAGAGGATGTGATATATATTTCTATCAACTACAAAATTTCACTTGTAATTTTTAATATAAATTACGAATATAAATTTTATAAGTTTTATCTAATGAAAATTGGCAATCTTTTTAAGTTGCACGAGAAAAATATTGTTTAAAACAAATTTCTGTAAAAATAATTGTCATCTGTTTTAGCGAATTTTTTTCAAAGCAAGGAAAAAAACTTTAATCCCTTTTTTAAATCCAAGCAATATTGCCACTTTTGTAGAATGTCGTTTCTCGTTTTTTGCGAGAGCATTTATGTGAAGAAACTACATCTTTACTTATTTTTCATTAAAAGTCTTTTCACTAATGAGAAACAATTTTACAGCTAAAGAATAAATTTCCCTCTTTGGCCAATAGCTTTTAACTTAAAAAAGAAATATTTTTTTTCTCATTTCACAAACTTTTTACACTACGATACTTTTGTATGCAGAAAAACTAATTCTCTAATTCTGAAACACTTTTCCTTAAAAAAACCCACAACTTGTTAATCTTCACACCGCTCCAGTTTGTGAAATAATCTCTAAAGATCAGAGAAAAAATCAATATTGCTCGAAGAAAGTTAATTTTTAATCTTCTCTGATAAAATATTTGTAAAAACGTATTGCTTATTTATCAATTTTGTGAATTAGTTTTTTCTTTAAATATTCATTAAATATTTTCAAATAGTGTTCTGAATTTACAAAACTATACTTAAACTGAAAATTTACTTTTAAGTTACATATTTATCATATTATTTAAATAATATAAATATAGCCTTGTGTGTGTGTTGTTGTTACTTGTGATACTCGGAAAAGCCAAACTCGTTATGCCGTTGGCTATGCGAATTTAAATCAGTAGGGTGAATATTTCATTTAACCAGAGGACCACGAAGGTGAAAGTACGATTTTGCTCTAAATTCCTCCGATAGATGGCACCACCAGAGGATTCACTCCCTTAATTTTGACATTGATCTGGAGTGAGAGGAAATTTTCTCCAGACGTATTACAGCCATATACATGTAGTAACTGCTTAAGGCCCAGCTAGACCTCCGTCGGGGAAACTCGAATCCTATGTTAATCCTATGGATAATATTTTTACGTTTTACAAGTGCTATTTTCATGATAGAAACTTCCGGTCTTTTGCAAATTACAAAAAACAGAGCTACTATCACCTCGATGCCCATTTTTAGCGTTTAAAATTTTTTCAAATATTTTTAAAATGTCAAAATATCTCCATCCGAGTAAATTTCAACCAAATTCTAATTTCATTAAGGTTTTACAAAATTTGGTTTAAAGATATTTCATTTTTTTCTGCGTACAGTTACATAATGAACATTTTTGTTTTTTTTTTAAGCTAAAAATATTTTTTATTGCATTAATATTTCGATACGAATTTTTATTACAAATCAAATTCATTCTTATTTCTGAAAATCCATCTCTGTACACAACGCCACCTATGAAACTGGAAAATTTTTAACGCCAAATTTGGCTGATTTTTCTACTTCACTACGGTAACCTAAAGAAGGAGGAATTTCTGAGAAAAACTTCTCCCCATATGATTCCCGCTGTTTTAACATGTGGTTGGCAAACACTTCCAAATCGAGCAAGAAGAATTTTCTTACTCATGAAATTGAAAAGACATCTAGAAATAATGCATGTTAGATTTCTGTTTATTAGCGTTGGAAAAGTAGCTATGATATGTACTTTTAAATCAACTTTGTTTATTTTCATTTAAGTAAATTTTAAAAATGAAATATTATAAACTGTTTTGTGTTACCTTGTTCAGTTATATTATATACTACGATTTTGAAATAAGACAGAATAATAAGAATATTTATTTTCGACTTATTTCATGAAGAAAAAATACACTATAAGGTATGATTAATAAGCATACGATACCAGCATACTAAAATATTGCGTCTGATAAGAAATTAAACATTTTAAATTTGAAAATCTATATATATCTTTGAAAAAAATTGGGTTTGTAGTAAAACTTCAGCGGAAAAACATAAAAGCATTTCAATAACCAAACGAATGATAACAATACATTACAACACACTACAATACAAATGACATCAATGCTCTTAGGGGAATCATTTTATGCCCACGAAATTTATTTGAGAAAAATATTGTCCTGAGCATCGCAAATGACATTATTTTTGACAAAAAAGGAATAAAAGTAATAAAATATCAAAAGAATGAATAAATATCCTGAAGGTGATATAAAATATGTAACTGAAGTTATAGTATTGATGTTCGAGGAGAAATGCTTGAAAGAGAATATCAGGAAGTAAATTGAGAATCAATTAGATATGCTCAACGTGACTAGTCTAGAAATTGTGTGATTGAACGACTTTCTTTCTCTGTATGGCTAATCACCTTATTGTCACTAAGATGGGATACGCAGTACAATACCGTCTCCAAACAGCTTTCTAATTCAGCCATTCCAAACTATTCAACCGCAAGATTCTGTTGAACATATAATTCACCTTGACGCATTTCTCAATTGATGTTGAATGCTGTTTTCGGAAAATTCAAATTTCTCGTAAATTCATTTCAACACTTTTACCATTTTAAATGTAATTGGATCTTTTTCTCATTAATTAAACTCTGTAAAATTAGTCTATTTTAAACATGTAAAAATATTAGATACTAGACCCTACGACGATTTGGAAGTAAAAAAAATAGAGTGTACGAATCATTTGCTTAGAAATATGTGTAATAAATTAAAAGAAGTAGCAAAAAACACAAAATCGGGTTATAATATAAATAACAGGAAACTGCTAGGGAAAAATATTTTAAGTTCTCCATTTTTAAAGAAACATTAGCTGTCAAAATCTTTATCAAATTTTGAGTTGTTTGTTCTTCTGTGTTAAATATCTAAAACAGGAAAGATGTGGTAGCCAGTGCCAGTCATTGGCGCAAAGAACTGCTAACCATTGATCAAAAAATAGTTAATTTAAAAACAGATATAATAAATATCCCAAATCATGTGTTTGAAAATCATGAAACATGCAAAAAGTATTTTTGTAAGGAAAATGGTAAAAAAAGTGATCTTCAGCCCCTAAAAAGCGATGGTATTTTATATAAAATATTAGAAATTTTAGAGTCCTTAGTCCTGCATGCAAAAAGTCTATTGTATAACGCTAATACTAACATTGTAGAACAATTTAATTCAATTGTTGCCAAGTTAACGGGTGGGAAGAGAATGAACTATTGTCAAAAGAATTCCTACCAAAAGAGATGCTATGCTTTAATTCTTTCCCACAATACTAAAAAAAATATATTGACATGCACAAAGCACTTAATGAAAATAGCCCAGGTAAATACTGCAAGCAGTTTGAAAATAAAATAATAAATAAATTAAATAAAGCAAAAAATAAGTCAAAGCCTAGGAAATTAGCAAATATTTTCCAAGTCCCGACAAAAATTATGGCCCAGCTGCTGAAAAGCCAGATTTATCATATAATGAATACGAGGAAAAAAATCGAAATTATTGACTAGTCTAGCTTTTACTTTGAAAGAAGAAGAAGATTTAGAAAGAGCTACTGTACTTCAAAGTGAGAATGCTTTTGGAGAAAGGAAAGAAGAATTCGATTGACAGCGTCAAATTTTGGTGCTGTATGTCGGAAGTTACCCTCTACAGGATGCCAAAATTTAGTGAAAACAATACTATACTCTAATGTAAAAAATGAAGCAATTTTACACGGGATTATTTATGAAAAAACTGCCATTCTCGAACTAGAAAAAGAAATAGGACTTAAAATAGAACCATGTGGGAAATTTATCGATAAAAATTTGCCTCATTTAGCTGCCACGCCAGATGGAATAATTGGCAAAGAGGGTATTGTTGAAATTAAATGCCCATATACATGTCGTGATATACATCCCAATGAATTTATAAAGAAATCTAAATTCAATTTCTGACAAAAAGATAGAAAAACAAAAAGATAGAAATTAATGGCATAAATAAAAATCATAAATTTTACTATCAAATCCAAGGGCAATTACACATTAGTGAAAGAAACTTTTGTTGGTTTGCCATTTGGTCCCCAAAAGGAATTAAAACTGAACATATTTTTAGAGATGATGTGTTTTTGGAGACACAAATGAAAACTAAATTAAATGATTTTTCATTTAATTTAGACTTTTCATTTAGATTTAGACTTTAATTTAGATTTTTCATTTAATTTCATTTAATTAGAATTCATTTAATTTGACTGTCTTTTGCCAGAACTAATCGATCCACGTTATCCTAGATCAATGGACATATGAAATCCCACTTATATAATTGAGGAGCAAACAAAAAAAGATGAAAAATTAAAATCCCAAAAAAATATAAGTTTAACTATACGAATTTGTATGTTTGTGTTTGTATATAGTTTTTGTGTGTGTTTATATATATATATTTAGTTTCTGTTTTTTCTTCATGAAATGTGAATTGCTCAAGCATTTCTTTATTTTATTAACAGATTTATTTTAATTACTATTTTACATCATATGTATTTCAAGGTACTAACTAAATTTCCCATGTGCTCATGAAATTGTATTTATATTTTACTCGTATTACTATGAAATTATAATTTTTCTCGTATGCTATAAGTTGCATTTGCATTTGATTATTTGTTGACAAATATAAACCTAATTTATATTTCTCACAATTTTTTACTAAACTTATTTTAATCTAATTTACCTGTGTGTTTTTATATGGCATATTTAGTGCTAATCTAATTTTGTTTTTATCAAGCCAGGGGAAAATATATATTTCACAACACATTTTACACCAGAATATTAACTTTTTAAAAAACGTGTACTTCTAATTATAACTCATTTCATTTTATTTATATAGAGGAATAAAGTTAGGGACTTGTGAGATGAAAGATAAGAGATGAATCTCTCTTTCAAGCTCTAAGTAATTCTAATTATATAAAAATCGATGTAATGATTATTAAAAAAATAATTACAATTACAATATTTTTATGAAAATTACGATACGATTATATATATATATATACATATATATATATATATATATATATATATATATATATATATATATATATATATATATATATATATATATATATATATATATATATATATATATATATATATATATATATATATATATATATATATATATATATAGATAGATAGATAGATAGATAGATAGATAGATAGATAGATAGAATTCTAAGAATTCCCCTATTCTAAGAACCCTGAGGGTAATTTGAGGTTTAACATCTGTTAGGAGCAAATTTAAAACTCTCTTCTTGGCTGTTTTTATGGCGTTAGTGCTTTAATTTTTCACGATATAACGCGCCAAATCTGGCAGACTCACTAACTTCAAAAGATTGATTGACAAGCAATTTCAACCAATAATATTGTTTTGGATACTCCCCTCGACAAGCTTTAATAACTAACACCAGATGGGGCGACAAGACAACGGGAGTTCTCACGTAGGTCTGGAAGAGCCTTAACCACCGACTACAGGACTTTCCATTCCCCAGATTTAACGAGCACGTAGTACATTGCATGGGCTCGGTGGTCTTTGGCGGCATTGAGAATCGAACCCAGCCTTTCCAGACGGAAGATCTGACTACTGGGTTACCACGGCCCATAAATATAGTAAAATTATGTTGAATGCAAATAATTAATACATAAATTACAAATACATTGCATTTAAAACAAGTTATTTCGATTACAAACTTATTCAAAATCATCAAAAGAAAATATTTTGAGAAAGTTATTTAAATTTAGTCTCAGTTAATGTTGTATAGCATTTTGTGGAAAAGCGTGTCTGAAATATGAGGATTTTCACTTAATTATGATTAAATAAAGAAAGAATTTCACCCAGAGTTTCTACCTTTGTTATCAACAAGTGATTAAATAATTTTAAAAATTTAAAAATGTGATGTAATAAGTTTATGCTATATAACATTTAGTTCCAGAACTCTTTTCACTTTGAGAATGGCAACGTATGATTCTCTGTCTTTTTTTTATTTTTAAATTGTTATCTACTTGTACCTGCAGTAACTAGAACAAAAATTTTTCGACTTCGGATCTCTCTTGGATCTTGGATCTAATATGTTTTACGAAGTGTCGGCCTGCGTAGCAGGCACTTTACTTCTTCATCTGTAGTAGCTTCATGAGGAGAAAAAACATGTCTTTACTCACGGAGAGCGCTAACCTGACTGCGTGTAATAGCCAATCAGCTATGAGTGTTTCAGAACTGGGCGTGGTTACCAGAAATGAGAATTTTCAATGTCGAAAGAGAACATAGATACAAGTTTGCATGATAATATTTAGAGTTCAAAATGAGAAAATCTGAGATAAATAATTCCGGTTAATAATACAAGTAGATGAAAATATATACACTATATACACTATTTACATTTATCTCTTTCCTTAAGAAAATTTCTCGCTATTGGTCTATATTTGCACTTTTCCGCAAGATAATGATATTTAAAAATTTCGTTGAAGTTTGCTGCTTCGCAGTTCTGAGCTTTTTCAAAAAATTTATTATTTAATATTCTTATATGTTCGACTAGATCGTCTATTTTTAAATCTTTAGCTATATTTTTATTTCTGATTAAGTATGGGGCGTTTGTAATTTTTCTTAAAATCTTGTACTGAAAACTATTAATTTTCCTTTTATCCATTTTGTGTTAAAGTTCCATACTGGGGATGCATATGTTATAATTGGTCTTATCATTGAAATGTATAGAAGTCTTTTAAATTTGAGCGAAAGGTTTGATTTTTCACCTATAATTGCTTTTAAACACCCTTAAGCTTGTGTGGCCTTAGTGATCACATTGTTTCTATGTTTTGTCCATTTCAAGTCACTCGTTAATGTAATACCCAGATATTTAGCAGAGTATACTTTTGGTATTTCTCTGCCAAATAAGATTAGTCCATTTTTATTCCGATGTTTGAATTTATTTCTCCTATTTCTTTTAAACAGAATCAGTTGTGATTTTTCTGCATTTATTTTAATTCTCCAATAGTTACACCAGTTTTCTATATTATAGAGCGAAGATAGTAGTTTTTGTATTGCATAATTAGGGTTACTTGATTCAGCCAAAATGGCCGTGTCATCAGCGTAAAAAGCAATTTTCGTTGTTTCATCCATGGGGAAGTCATATGTGAAGAATAGGTATAGTATCGGCCCAAGGATGCTTCCCTGGGGTACTCCAGCATTTATTTTTCGCGTTAGTGATTTTTGGTTATTTTGCGTGACTTGAAAATATCTATCTGTTAAGTATGAATTTAGTAGCAAGATGATATCTGAGTCCATATTGATATTGATTAATTTTTGAATAAGTCCTTTGTGCCAAACTCTATCAAACGCTTTTGATACGTCGAGCATTACCATGGCAGTGTATAAATTTTTGTGTAGATTGTCACCAATAATTTCTATTATTTTAGTAAGTTGCTTAACCGTCGATAGATTTTTCCTGAATCCATATTGTTGATTTGGTAGCAAGTGAAAGTAGGGTTTGATTCTGTTATAAATAATTTTTCCAAATATTTTGCCTATTGTGGGTAGTAAGCTTTATTTTTCTGCTTTTCTGGGATCTTTGCCTGGTTTGGGAAATAATATTATGTCAGCAATTTTCCAGATTGTAGGGAAGTAGCAGTATTTTAGACAGTCATTAAAAATATTTACGAGTTTTGACAGATAATCTTTTGGTAAGTATTTTATCACAGAGTTGGAGATATTATCTCCTCCTGGTGCCTTTTTGGTTTTTAGCTTCTTAACAATTTCTATTATTTCTTCTACGTCTGTAGGATTTATTGTTGCTTTTGGTTGATTATTATTTATAAAATAGTCCACGTTTTGTTCAACTATTTTAGTAAAAGTATTGTTTGTATCCGAATTTGGATTATATTGGCTGTATATCGAGTTTGAGAAAATTTCAAGTTTTTCTTCATTTGAGTAAACATGACCGTTTTGACCTTGAAGATCGTTATTTTGTGTTTTCTTCCTTTTAAGTTGGCTGGCAAAAGTCCAAATAGAGTAGTTTTCTGTTGTCAGTTTTTCGACTTTTTGTTTCCAGTTTTCATTTCTGATTTCGTCACAAAGTTTTTTAATTTGTTTATCCAATTTATTCCCTTGACTTTTGTAGTGGGGGTTTCGGGTTTTTTGGTATTTTCTTCTAGTTCTGTTTCTTTCTTTTGTTATTTCTCTAACATTTCTGGGAAGCCTTAGATATTTTTTATGATATTTCACTGTTATGGTTGCTGTATTTTTTGCATTTACTATGTTTTCAGTGAATATTCTTATATCATCCGAGATTTTATTTTGCATATTTATATGTGTTTGATGGTATTCTTCATTGTTGTTCCAGTATTGATCCTGTAGAATGTTGTAATATAGTTGCCAGTTTGTTCTGTAGAGATATTTTTGTTCAATTATTTTTTTTATTCCCAGACATCCAATTACTGGGAGGTGGTCTGAGGATAGTTCATTTAATGTATTAGTTGAAAGTGGTAGTTGGCTATTGTTTAGAAAGATGTCTAATATATCTCCTTTATTTCTTTAGTCAAAATGCGTTGGTTCTATTGGTGCTACTATTGTATACCGGATCTCTCATTTTTTCTACATTCCCTTAGTATCATGTTTTTAAATTATAATAACGGTAATTAAAATATAGACATTATTATACATCCACCATAGCGTATGTGTTTACAATCAGAACTGTATGCCATTAATACGAAATGTCATATTACACTGATGAAAATAATCAAGAATTTCCAACATTTAACAACTGAATAAATAAAGTGAAGTTTGAAATGCTTAATTTTTCATTTAACTTATTCTTACCTGATTTACAAGGAATACTTATTTTAATGAAATAAAACAGAGTTTTGAATAAAGCTAAGTAAATAGCAAAAATCTTAATCTTTCCACAAAAAACGGAATTCTTTTTCTACTGAAATCTAAGGTCCGCAATAAAAGTATAAAAAAATTGACTAGTTATATTTAAAAAAGGATATAATCTTTATATTACCACACTGGTCTCCTTTAGTGATCTCTACATTTCTTATTTATAATTTATACTCACCATTTCAAAAAATGGATTCCTCATGGACCAAAAGAGGATAAATAAGAAACATTATTCTACTATTTACATTATCAAATCTTTCATCTAAAATTTAAGAGAGTGTTTTGCATAGTCATACTATTTTAAAACTTTTGCTTAGAGACATTGTATTCGATATACGAGCTTGTTAAATCTGTAGAATCGAAAGCCCTGTGGTCGGTCATTGAGCAGTTACCATGAGGGTAATAAATTTCCTTTCCCTCCATATCAAAGTCAAAATTGAGGGAGTGAATCTTCTGGTGTTGCCATCTATCGGAGAAATCTTAGAGTAAAGTCGTATTTTCACCTTTGATGCGCTCTGGTTAAACAAAAGGCGGAACCTAGTAATTTTAATTCGCACAGCAATTGACAGAGTGTGCTTGATTTGTCCAAGTGTTGTAAGTAACAACAACAGATACATTGTGGAAAAGTTATTTGCGAGTACAAAATGATAACAGAAAAAATTAAGCCATTAGAGTTCTAAAATTATATTTTAGGTCTGAGTTAAATTCGTTACGATCTATGGAGTGTATGGGGCTCCAGTTGCCTGGTTAGATTTGTTAAGATTCGTTCTCGTGATAGGAAGGTAGAGAGTTCGAATCGTGGCTTAATTTAAGATCCGCCAAGTTCGCTAAAGACGGTTGGGAAACGTTTGATAAGTCATGGTTAAAATGTCCCCCAAGTGAAAAAATATCTCTGGAGATGGCGGGCCAATCATCGGGGTTCTTCTAGTTGGTCTCTGTTTCAAAATCACGAAGACTCTACCCGGCTGCTTCTAACTGACTGGTAGAGCCCAACTCAGAGCCAGGTACAGAGAAGCATGCTTGTGCAACAGCAACAACGTGTAGAGTGTCTCTTCACATCCAAAAGTAATCGTAAATAGGGAAAATCCTGTCCTTGCAGGAAAGAGGAGCTGATGTATAATTATCGAAATTCGGATACTTTTTTTCGATTAATTTTACTTTACCTAAATATTTAAGGAATCAATTTTTAACAACATACTCCTTGAAACAAAAAATCAAATATATATTTCATTTAATTAAAGCAAGATCTAAAGAAGAAGATAGAAAGCTGCCTTTCAGATTTCTTAGTTTATAGCAGAAGTTATTGAATACTCGTATATTTCCTTTGAGACTATAAATCGGTGGTTTAGTTTTTGAAGAAGGTAAAGTAATATCGTGAATGAACTTTTTTTTTAATTTTAATATTTGTTCGTATGAATGTGTCATTTAATTTCAAAATAATAATACCTACTGAATTCACCTTCGTAAATTAAGCTTGATTTCATTTGAAAAAGCTAATTTCAATAACCAAGTCAGGTGATATTCTTTTAATTTTTGTGTAGTTCATTTTGTAATCTACATTTGTAATCTATATATATAACTTATCTTTTAAAATATTTTCTGAATAATGTTTCAGCGAAAATTGCTAACAAATATTAACTATAAATTTTGAAGTAAGTAATCGCCCTTTTGTTTAAAAACTAAGTTTAGATTGTATTTAATTTTCCAAAAAGAAGAAATTTTTAAAGGTGATTTTACTTCACATTTTACCTCCAACAAATAACATAACCTTTATTTCTGAAATAATTGAATACGGTTGCATAGAAGCCCAGTGGCTTAGCGTTTCATCGACTCAGCCTTTCATCCCTTCAGTGGGTCGATAACCTGAGTACCCAGCATGCTTGTGAAATAAACACTTTGGGTTTCGCATTAGGCTGACCACCTAACCGAGACATGCTTCCCACCCCAGGGTATCTAGGTCATGAAAACAGAGATGTGGGCACTGAAGGCCCTGGTCCACATGGGCTGTCGTACTACAGAGAGAGTGCATAATTTAAGTTATATTTGTTTTAGAGAGACTGAAACAAATATAACTAAGAAAAATTCAGCAATGAGGCTACAAAAATTCACCCAAATTAAATGGTAGAATAATTTAATTAAAATACTAGTTTTTTTTAAATATATCTTGCAGATAGTAGTACAAAATTTTATCTTAATAATGATGGTAATTAATTAGGACATGAATGATTAAGACGATAAGCACTTAACGTAATGAGTAGATGAATCTATATTTACGATTTAAATATAATCTCTCTCCATATTCACAATAATTGGAATTTAAATTGACTAATTGGATACTTAAATATATTTTTGAATGAATTTTTACAGTTGCTCTATGGTACTGGTATTAGTATTACTGGATAGTCACATTTCGGGTTAAAGACTTATTGTAGAGTGGTGAGTTTAGTAGTCAGAAGGAAATAATTTCGAGCAAAACAGCAGTTAATGCGTTTTGTGTTGTATAACAGTGTTAATTTGAAACTGGAAATCTGTTGTACACTGGCAGATCTAGTAGTTATTTTTATCCAGATTAATTACTTCTGATTTTCACTTTGTAATTCATGGCTTTTGGTTGTGGGAGAGAAGTTTTTCCCCATATTGAGACATTCACTACAAAATATGAATATAGCAAAGCATAAATCACCTGCATAATTTATGGGAATTATGTGATGCATTTGCGAATACTTCAAATGTAAGTAGGGTTCCTCGCTGATTTAATGAAGTGAAAGAAATATAATTAAAAAGAAAATACAATTGAACCTTATTTTACTCAATTTATTTTTAACTAATAGACATATTAAAATAAGTACTATTCTTTGTTTTGTAAGGTTTCAACTTACGATACCTGCATGCCAATTTGCAATTCAAGTAAAGTTTCAGATTTGTATTATATTCTTTCCAGTTAATTTTATTTTCAATTCAGGATATTCAAATTCAGAATTTAGTGCTCAAGAACATTTATATGTAACATTAAAATTGTTTCATATATATGCAATAATAAACAATAATGCATCTTCTCCTCCTTCTTCTTCAAAGGTACTACCGCTTGTTACAGATCAAAGTCGTTGCCATCTGGTCCGGTCCATTACAAGGGTCTTCCAGTTACCCTTATTTATCAGATTAAAGTCCTTTTCGATTGAGTTAAGCCACAAAATGCCTGTCTTCATCGTCTTCTATTTCCCATGGGATTTGTAAAAAGTGAGCTTTTACTGGGTTTGTATTGTCAGATCGATGCAAATGCCCAAGCCATCGTAGTCTATTGAATTTTATGATTTTAACAATATCAGGTTTCTTTTACGTTTGATAGATTTCAAAACTAAACAAAGATCTCCTGCTATTATTTTCCAGGAGTGCTCCATTTTTTTTTAAGATTTTATTCTCAAAGATTAATAATTTATTTTCTTGTAATATAGTAATTGTCTTTAATTCACTCCCATAAATCAGTATTGATTTAATTATTGTTTAATAGATGTTAATTTATATTTTTAAACTCCTAAATATAGATTTTAGTTAGTTTCTTGACGCCATAATAGCATTTAGTTGACATGGAGATCCAGGTTTTGTCTCTACAGTCAAATCATTATTAATGGTAACGAAAGTATCAAGATATTTGAACTGTGACACTGTTTCAAAAGTGTACTTTTTCACTTCAAATGGCTGTAAAATAGGTGTATTGTGTGAATATACAATTGATGCAACATTAAAATTGTTTCAAAATTGCACTCTTAATTTAGAGATAATGTGGGTGTTGCATAATGTATTTTTTGAATAAAATAAATCAAAAGGTTGAAAAATAAAGCACACACTCACACAAAGGCTAAAAATATTACATCTAAATTTAATGTTAATTAAATAGCATTTTATATTGGAAAATTAATTTCTTTTTTAATTTCTGATCATCATATACATTTTACATCACTTAAGTACAATGTTTTTAACATTGATTTTAATTCAAGTAAACCATAAACATTGCTTTATTTACCATAAAAGGAAATACATCTCTTAAAGTAATCTAGAATTAAACTAGTGACATTAAAATCCAATAATTAAAATATTTTGCCAAAAAACTTCTGCATCTTCAGTTCTTATTTCTTAAGTTCATTTTTTCTTTTTTAAGCGAAAAGCTTCTTTGAGAAACATTTAGCTTTATGTTATTTTCCAATTAAATTTGTATTGTTTCTAGCAACATTAATTTTTGCTCATTTGAGGATTGGATTACCATTGTTTAAGATAAAAAATGTTATTCACAAAAAATACATTTTATTTCAAAGGGTAAATCTCTTTTCGGAAATGTAGTTTAATCTTAATTCAATAATGAAGAAAATGCTTGAAATATTTTAATTATCAGATTTCTTGTAAAAGGAAAACTTCTACCATTCGTTAATAAAAAAATATATTTTTGTATTATCTTACAAAGTTCTCCTTTTAAGTAAGTAATTTCAAGCTTCATTTGAAGTATCGAGAATTTATAAATATATTCTGTGTGGAATTAACTTCAATTTTTCTAAGCATTTATAAAAGAAAAATTTATTTTTCTTTTCATTAAACTGCTTTCAAGCTTTTAATTTGAGGAAATCAGATAAAGATACTTTTTAATTATATATCAAAAAGGCAAACATTTTGAGAAATAAGTTCTTTAAATGAAAAGAACAGTTCTTGAATTGAAAAGAACGATTAGTGACTAATATCTATTACTATTAATATTTGTAATATTAATAGTAATACATGAGTTTGTCACCATATTAACTTTTTATAATTAAAACTTTAAAAATCTTGTTTACGTGGATGACGCAGAGGAAACTCACTCATTTTGGAAAAGAAATGCTTAATCAATCCTTGATTACCCAAAACTATAATTTAGAGATATGAAACAAATCTAGCCATATTGTAATACATTTTATGTTAATAAATGACATAAAATTCAGATGTCGTATAATCCAGCATACTAAATTCTGAATACTTTAGCGACGAAGAAATGTTGCAAAGAGGACGTATTATGACGTCTCACGATGATGTTGCCAAAATAGAATTTTCTACATAATTCTTATAGGTCTTCGTTTATCTATCACTTTATAAGTTTTTTTTTTTACATCATATGATAATTTAGAGAGTCAAAATGTTTAAAAATATTTACTGACAAAAAGTGAACTAATACTGTAATCTCTGTCCTGAAACTTTGAAATTGTATTATGAATGTCTACTTTCATCTGAAAATTCAAATACATTTCAGAAAACATAGAAATGCATCTAAGACTCTGATATTTCTTTAAAATTTGACTTAGATTATAAAATATAAATATAAAAGCAGTAGTGTTTGGATGGAAGATTTTTCATTGGATATACAATGTATGATCTAATACAGAGTATTAAAATTGAAGTATGAAGAAAAATCAAAGAGACATATAAAAAATTTGTTGTTGCCATTCAACAAACAAATTAAAATATACAAATTACATGACAATCATCAGTAGGATATGCATTAGGCTGTTTAACGTTTGAAAGATAATATTTACTTTCTGCCAAACTGCTTGGTAAATGTTCCACAGCAGCACATTGAAATATGACACTCATGACATTATTGATCTGATAAGTTTTCTTGAAAAATAAACAAATAAGTGAAATTAATTACAATAACAATAATTAGTAACAGTTAAGGTAAATTAACACTGTTAATGTTTAAAGATTATTTTCATAAGATAGCATCCTTTTACAATTTTTAAAAAGTCGTTTAACTTAATTTTACTGTAATTATAAAATGGCATTACATAGATTTATAGTGTTAAGATGGAAAACAAACTCCAGGAGTTCAATATTGTAATTTTCTACAAAGAATCTAAATGAAATAGCAGATGAAATAATTTTGGTTTCAAAAGAATAAGGCAAGACACATCTGAAAAGTTCATTACAGGAATGAAAATGTTTTATAGAAAAAATTCAAGTAATGAAAAAACATGAAAAGAACTTTTATTGAACATATATGCTTTTTGAACTAAAATATTTTATTTTAAGTAAATGAAAAGTAACTTTCTTAAAAACTGCTAAAACAAATGTGGCATAAGCATATTTCACATAGAAATTTAAAAAATAACAAAATTTAAGTTTCTCAAAACCATTTACAAGAATTTAATAATTGAAATAAAACTAAATAACATTATAGAAAGTTATACAATATGGATGTTGCGAACGTCTAGCCCAAATAATAGAAATATTTCAAAAAATTGGAAATAAATGTCAGCATGTTATGAGATGCAGATATGATTTGGTATTGATAAATCTCACCAAATATATATATATATATATATATATATATATATATATATATATATATATATATATATATATATATATATATATATATATATATATTATATATATATATAAACTTTAATGTATATTATTTGAAAACAATTACAAAAATTTTAATATAGAAATAGTTACAGAACAATATATTAATATATTAAAGAACTTGGGTTAAGTAGTGGACTTGGATAACTGAAGAGTGTGACAACAAAATCAAGAAAAAATTTCGGAACAAGTTTAGTATCCCCATAAACTGATTTCTCGCCAAATCTGGTAACCGTTGTTTACGTTGTAGTGCTGCCGATTTCAGCTTTTGTTTTTATTGTATGTTGCCAAATTTAGTTTTTGTTACTATTTTTATTTTTTCGTTGCCAGATTCCGTTTTTCTCGTGTTTTAAATAATTTTTACGTTATATATGTGCTTTTTTTTAGTGGCAATAGCTTTTTTAGTTTCACTTCGAGAACTTTCCAGAACTTTCTTTGCTAATTATTCTACATTTTAATTGCTATTCATTTTAATTTCGTTTACTTTTGCTGATGGAATCAGTGGATTTCCCGCTCTTGTGTTTCGTTGTCTCCAGTGTCCAATTATCGTAAATTTTTATTACTATTTCTTTTATATTATTTACTTTTATTTGGTTTATTTTTAATACATATTTTTTATTAAATAATATACTTTATTTTATATATTTAAAATCTTTAAAAATTCTTTTTCCTTATTTCGTTTTCTTAATTTATTATCATCTTTTTATTGTTTTAATTACGTTATTTATTCTTTTACTTAAAAATGTCTCATGTTTAAAATGTTGTCGAAAAATATCAACAAATTCTATTAACTAAAATTAAAGATAATAATGATGGATTTTTGCCCAGGATTCCAAATATTAATTAATTTAGGATTCGCAAATATTAATTTTTTAACGGAAATTTGATTTGGAGAAGGTGTAATTATTTTATTTAAATTCAATTGCTTACATGTATTTTTTTTTATTGTATTCGTGTTTCATTTTTATTTACTTAAAATGTGTATATATTTAAAAAATATTTTATTCATGTTTTTTCTTTAATTTTAAAAAATGTTTATATTTGAAAAATAAGTTTTTGCATGCTTTTTTTTAAATTTTATAAAGTATATATATTTAGAAAAATATTTTTGCATGCTTTTTTTTTGTAAAATTAGATAATTATTTTTATTGAAATGGTGACAAATGAATAAAATGTCGAAATAAATATACCAATCAGCATGTCAGCTTAACTTCATATCAAGTAAGTCCGTTATTTATATTTATTTCCCTTTTTAAATTTTCTGAAATGCTTATTTTTCGATCGAACTTAGGGAAATTTCCCGTTTTAATAAACGCGCGCCTAGCTTGGCGACTTGTCGACAAAAAAATTCGCCGCATCGCCAAGGGGATACTGTATGGGGATACTGAACTTCTTCCAAAATTTCAAAATTAGTAAATTAAAATTGGTATAACATCTTCTTTACCATTAATATCATAAACAAGTACTTTTCCATTTCAACGGCGCAAATTCTCACCAAGCGAAAATTAAGTTGCCAATTGGCGACAACACACAGTATACACATAAAAAATTTTTAAATAATGTTGTTTTACATAAAAAATTTTAAATTTATTTATTTAATTGTTGTTCTCGTGTTCACGCTATTCGTGGAATGATGGGTGCCAGAGCCTGAATTTATTTACCTATTATATTAGACTACAATTTATCGGGTGATGCATATTTTAAATCTTATTTTTTTTATGTGAATTTGTTACGATTATTATTTTTTAAGATATATTTATAAAATCCGATTTTTTCTAGAGATATTTTTTGAAATTATCAAATTTGTATATATAGCAACATAAAATCATGAAATGAAAAAAAAAAGAGTCGAAATAAAGTCGTTGACAGTATAAGGCCGTCACATGTTTTGGAAACGTAGCAGTAAAAGATTACCAGCGGAGATATTCCCTCTAGCGTTGTATCATTTTGGCAACTTTATCGCCTGCGCCGGCGATATTGAAAAGTACCCATAAACATGTACTAAACAAAAATCTCCTGGAAATGTATATTAAATTAATTGCAGCTACAGAAAGCAGTAAAACATGAAAGAATTAATATCAACTTTAAGTAAAATATGGAATGAAATGGAACAACAAGCAAAAGAATGTATCTATCCTTTTGCAAATGCTTAGAAAAGTGCTTAAATAATTCAGTAGAAGATGATCAATAAATTAACTAATGTCTCATGTCAGAAAAATAACATATATATTTTCAAATTTTAATGCACTGAAAAAATCAAGTATTTTGCTATTAATTTTTTCATTTATCAATTATAATAGGAGAATATTTTATTGCATATAATTTTTAACTATTATTTATAAAAAACTTTCTCATTATCATTTATATATTTATTTTTTTTTCAAACTTATTCAATTATTTTTATTTCATAAATTTTATCTTTTTTAATAATGTTTGTATTGCTTTGTTTTAAGTATTTTCTCAAAAATGTTGTTATGACAATTTTCTTTTAGTGCTTTTTTTATTTCCATAAATAACAAATCTTTCTTTCCATAAATTAAATATATTAATTGATATCACAAAAGAGTTCAGGCTAATTTGTTTGCCATATTATTTGAAAAAGAAGAACTGCATTGGGAAAAAATCAAATATTTCTAAGTGGTATTTCATAACTTATTTTTTATTCATACTTTTTTAATAGATTATAATGTTTTCTAAGCTTTTATTCAACGACTCATAATATGATCATGCACAATTCTATTAACTTTTAAAAAATTAATATATTCAAATGATTAACCTAAAGAAAACCTGATTAGTTTTTTAAAATTATTAATAAGCAGCATAAAAATCTTTATTTTTCAATATTTCACTATAAATTTAAATGAAATAATATTGCTGCCTATTTAATATTCGCTTATTTTAAGGTTGTATGGGAAAATTAATACTTCACTTTTTATATACGATTAGCAAAACATTAGCGGAAACCAAATAATGATTATTTCATTGTCTTTCATACGAAAAACTTGGGATATCAGTTCGAAGTAAGGGTTGGTTGTACCCTGTAAGCCGTTAGTTTTCATGGAATTATCCTTTTAGAGCATAAATTGACTATAGAATGATAAAATAAACCGTAAATCAGATACCAATGTTTCTAAAACATTCTGGAAAAACTTGAAAAATTATATTTTAGGAATCGGGTTTAATTCCTTTGCAAAATGTTATTAATCGTGGAACATTTCAGTTTTATGAAACACTCTTCAAATGTGCTTCTTTGGATTCAAAATTGAAATTTAGTAGAGACCGAAACAACTGGAACATCCAAATAATTCTTATTCCCTATGTCTGCTTTTGTTGCTAAATATGAATCAGAAAAACATAAAAAACTTAGTGTTCTGGTTGATTATTTTTCATTTCTTTCACTAAATATGGTACTAACGTATCATTGCAACCATGCCAACCTCCGGGATAACTTGCCAAATTGGCAACCCTAATGTCGCACGCATCTAAGGTGCTGAATTGGCAACCATGAGCTTTTTTCAAATTTCCCTGCTTGCTACCTTTCTCAGCCTATTTGCTCCTTGAAAATGGCAAGGTAGAATATTAAAATGCGAATATTGGATTTTACCGAAAAAGATGCCGTTACACTTTTATAGAAATATAACATTTTACCAGACGTTTGGAAATGTACCACCTCTCACACGATAATGCTTTATTTTGGAAAACAGATTTTTTGGAAGTGCAAAGTTTCAACCTGTAATCAACATGCGGGAATAAGAAGTGGTAATTGGTTTGAAGAAAGCCGGGTATCCCATTATTAACAGCATTAAGATTCATGTATTGCTGGTGCAAAGAATTAACAACAGTCAAATTTTGTGACGAAGAACTTGAGACTGATAAAATAGTGATAGACTGGAATAATTATATGAGAGAGATTTGTGTTCGCCACATGTAAAAGAAAATAAATCACTGAATTTAATTATTCAAGAGTAAAACACAAATATAATCTTGTTGACCCCGAAACGGGTGCGCATACCCAAACAATCGAAAGAATGTTAATGGAATGGAGAAACAAGAGACAACGGGGTACAACAAGACTCCATGTTGAGTCTTACTTGGCAGAATTCATATGGCGACAAGACCAAGAAAAGGATAAAAAAGTTTGTTTTGATTCTATTCTAAAAACCAATTTGCAATATTTTCCACCAAAACGTAATTAATATATCGTTAAATAAAGGTATAAGAGTTATACAGATAAAAATTACTTATTATTTTTCTTCATGTGTTATTTATTATTTTCTTTCACGCTGTTTCTATCACGTTGTACTTTTCAACTACGCGCTCCATGTCCCGTCAGGGTATTTTGTTTTTAGAATTGGTCCGGTCTTATATAATGCCGCCAATATGGTTGCGATAATACGTAAGTACCCTAAATATTGTTTGTATTTATTTACATTGATGGGTGAAAATAAGCAATAGTTATTTTTGTTCATAAAGTGGTTCTTTCTTTCGTTCCCGCTGAGATCATGACAATACCAATTTATTATGACTCTCATTCGTTAACATTTCATCTACGTCACACATAATTAATTACCTATCGTACTGAGAGGGCGTCGTAAATTCTACTTGTCGGCGAATTTGCTGCCTGCTTTCAAATCGTACTCTTCGAGTCACTGCAAACAAGGCGAAATTCATCATCAAAAATGTTTGAGAATATTATCCAAAATCATTTTGTTAATCAATTGATTTCTTATATAAAGACCAAAGCATCGGTCTGAGAAGCCGTTTCTTATGGATTCAAGCCATTAACAAGTTGACGATAGAACAGAAGAAAAAGCAAAATGAAAATGACATAACATGCACTTTAATGGTTAGTTTAAATCTGCAAGGACGAAATAAGTTTTTCAAAACTAGATTAATTAACAGAATTCTTCTAATTTAATAATTTCAATATTTGGGGACAAACTATTTTAAATCTTAAGATTAATACCTTGCTTAAGCTGACATAAGTTTTTTTTTGTTATTAGAAATTATTTGAGAGACATGAAATTCGGAAATGTAGGATAGTATTTTATATTTAAATGATGACGAAAGCATAGCTGCCCAGAAACAATATAATGAGCAAAGGCTTTATTGAACTCATAGTCTCGATAAGTAAGATGGTCAGTACAAGAGGAAGAATTAAAAAAGAAAATTTTTTATATTGGCTTAAGCACGACAGTAATTTTAAGATTCAAAAGAGATTATTTTGAAATATTGTAATTATTTATTTAAAATTCTATTAATTAATGAAATTTTTAAAAATTTAAATCATCCTTACTGATTTAAACTAACCATAAAGTGGATGTTTTGTCATCTCTTTTTCATTTTGGTTTTTCTGCTGTTCTATTGTCTATGTGATGCCTTGAATGAACGGAAAACAACTTCTCAAACCGATTATTTGCATCTTATATAAAAAATCATTTCATTTGCAGAATGTACTTCGACACTATTCTCCGAATTATGAGGGTGAACTTCGCCATGTTTGCTGCCGCTCGAAGAATGGGATTTGCAGCAAGGCAACAAATTTGTCGACAAATCAGATTTACAACGCCATCTCAATACGATGTGCAACGTGGATGAAACGTTATCTGACGTCATGGAATTTTTTAAGCCAATGAGAATCATAATAAAGGGACGTACTCAGGATCTCAACTGTAATGAAACAAACAACCACTTTATGATTAATAAGCAGTTGTTACTCAGCGAAGGCTATACTTTCTCCTTATTTTAAGGGTTGATTCACACCGTCTGTCTGTACTCAGTATCAGATTATTTAACAGTCCTTAAAGTAAGAGTACCCATTCCTCAATCAGCATCAATTTCAGTTGTTGCATGCTCCTTGGAGGCTGTAAAGTCATTCCAGTTATATTTAAATTTCTATATTAAATATTTATGAATTTCTTGTCATTCGCAGTATTCATTTCCATTTTTACTGACTCTCACTTTCAAACAATTTCCCTTTCGCTCTAGGAAATACATATATATATATATATATATATATATATATATATATATATATATATATATATATATATATATATATATATATATATATATATATATATATAAACAATGCAATAGACTATAAATTGTCAGTAACGAATTTACCATCTGCTTCAGCAAAAATGAGAGAGATAACGAATTAATTTATCATATTAATAGAAATATAACTGATCTTAAAAATATTTATAATTAAACTATCCAATTTTAGATTATTATTGAAAATTTTTCATTATTAATTATAGTTCTTCTTCTTCTTCTTAGAATTGGGTTTGTATGTCATTGGGCACCTCTGCTTTTATCAGCATTTTGTACCATTAACTCCAAACCCAATGCTTCCTAGTTCCATTTGCTCGGGTCACCCACTTTATTAATAAAGTCCGATAACCCTTTAATGGAGTCTAGGTATAACTCTCTAGTATAGATGATGCCTAAAGAAGTTAATCTAGGGAGGGCAAGAGCCTCACATTCATAAATGATATGCTCTGCCGTTTCCCCTTGCGCATGACATTTCCAGCAGATAAGGTCTTGCTGAAACAGTTTCATCTGGTCAGAAAGTCAGACATGCTAGAGATAGCTTCCCGACTTTCACCAGAAGAAGATGGTTTAGAGGTCATTTCTACCTCAAGCGAAGGATTGATAACTGCCCCTTTACAAGATTGCCTCTGAGTTCCCTTGTCTTTTTCAGGAAGGTCTACTTCAGAGGCTTCACCTGCAAATGCAGAAAGGTTTGTTATTACTTGTGTCTTTTCAGCCACAAGATAACAATTAAAAAGCTCAGGTAATATAAGTCCACCCAGCATTGCCTGAGTTACTGGGCAAGGCAAATTACTCTAGAAGTTCGCCAGGCAACTAGAGGCTCTGTTAAGACACCAATACCGCGGTGCCAATTAGCCCTAGGCACGGAACGCATAACACCAGGGTTTACGGGAGCTGGTTCGCGGCCTCTTATTCAATATTCGAGGCTATCCTGTTATTCCTACAGGACTTTCGGCTATCCACCACCTGCCTACGCGCCTGGTGGCTAGCTCAAGCCCCAGAGGGGTACGCATACCCCCTGGTTCCAGGATTAATTATAGTTACTTTTATTAAAATTTATTGCATGAAAATAATTTAAAGCTAAATTTAATGTTAAAAAAAATTCTTGATATCTAAAAACATTTATCACTTTTGTTCATTTTCCCCCATTAAAACAGCTTTTTTTCCCTTTGATATATTTTGGATTCTCTTTGACATATTATCAACAGAATATCAGAACTTCGGAGAGGGGAGGTAAATATAAGATATCACAACAGCATTTACGGAAAACGCTGTCAGTGAAATGTCATGATTTTAAAATACTAAACTATATCGTAAAATGGTAAGATTTCGATAATATATATATGTGTGTATTCTTCTGAACATTAAAACATTTTTATGTTGATTTATTTTATGCATATACTTTTATTATACAATTTAAAATAATTTATAACTGATGAGACTAAAGAATGTATTTTAAGTTTTCAGCTAATGCTTTCAGAACAATTTCATTTTATCCATTTTTAGATAGAGGAAAACTAATCGCTATAATATAATAAAAAAACTAGGCAAATAAATTATTAAAATCCTTTTCCTACCTGTTTTTAATTCCATAAAAATAGCTTAGAGGGTGAAAATTTTAAAATGATAGTCATATTTCATTACTTAATAAAAAAATTTTAATTTCCGTGATAGAGTTTTAATAATTGAACAGATAAATTCTTAATATTGAAAAAATTATATAAATATTTGAAATCTCTGGTTAAAAAAATTAGCTGAAAGAATCGATGTAAAATCATAAGCATTGATCTTCAATAAGCCACCAAATAATCTTTCATTCAAATCATGGTACAATATTATATCAGCAAACGACATGAGATTTAGACGTATGACAATGCAAGTAAATGCTTAGATATTCCACACATATTGAATATTTAATTTGATACGTCAAATAATTTTTTACTTAAAAAAAGTCAGATCAAAGAAAAATGCAGGGATTATTTTTAATTCAATTGAACTCTAAATTAACATAAAAATTATTTCTATTTTAGAAATAACTAGTTTTAAATGAACCTTTTTAATCATATAAAAATAATTTAATTTACCTAAGAAATTTTTCTTTGATACTCTTCTTTCTTTAATTTGTGAACATTAGCTTCTTAAGTGATTTAGTTTGTACGATTTGTCCTCAGAGAATTAGCGTGAATTTTTTAATCATACGCTTCTTTTATCACTAATGCGTAGATTACTTTAAACTATGGGTGAGGAATAATAAGAAGAAAGCTTCTGGTCATTATTCTAAAGAATACGATATTCTTACGCATTATACTTATGATAAGATTAGAACATTGATTTTTTAATCTTCAAGCATGATTATTGTCTGTGATTAAATTTAATCTAACTCCATTGTTAGCGGCTGTTATATTTCACTGAACTATTAACAAGCGTTTCAGAGAATGGTCGTATTTCTGTTAAGAGACCTTCTGATCCATTTTTCAGCTTTCTTTACAATATATTACAAAGCACTTTTTACAAGATACACAAGAATACTGGTCCAGATCATTTACAATTTTTTCTTATTTTAATAATTGCATTTCGTGTAAAAATGCAGTTAAATGATTTGAATTGAATTTCCAGTTCTGTTCCCAACCTTCATCCAATGCTTAGGTGTTAGATTGAAGATTTGCTATCAGTCAGAATCCATACATGCTCAAAATCAGGCTCAGAAATATTCTCAACATTACTTAGTCCATTTTCAAAAGCTATAAACAGCGATCTGAATACTGAGCAAAAATCAGAAATTCTGAACTTGAGACTTTGGGTAGACATCATGAACATATTATGTTTTTTAAAATAATTTGTTTAAAATTTTATAAAATATGATAGTAAATATAGTTTCCTATAAATAAATTGAAAAACGTATGAAAATATATCTATTATCATCGCTATTTAATTTTTTTAACTCTTTATATTTTTTACTTTATTAATTACAGTATAAACAATCAAATATGTTTTTGAAATTATAGTTATCATTGTTAAATATTTTCTGAATATGCATTATCGAAAATCATATTGAAAAATTTATTTGCTTACTTTAGTGTTATCATCAAAATAATTGTAAATGAATTATTATTTTTATATTATTATTTAATTTTTTATTGAATTATTAATAATGATTTGATTTAAAACAAGATAGTTTCAAACTTTTCGTAAGTTTTTTTAAATATTATCTCTCATGTGATCTTCAGGGTTGCTCAGGAAATAGAAATCTACAGCAACAAAATAAATGCTTTTTTATAATACTCAAGTGTATTAAAATTTTAAATGAAAAATACTAAACGACAATTTGATTCAGATACATGCTTAAAGAAGCGAAAGTGAATTTAAATTAGTTAAAGCCAAAAATATTGTGTTTTGTCATTAAATTTTTCATGATAATGAGAATATTTTTATAACACTATCTTATGTCCATAAGATACAATAATGAAAATATAAATGACTTATATATGCTCATTAAAGGGAGCGCTTTTTCCTTAAAAATGAATGACACACTAATTCCTAATTCACCGCTAAAATAATCATTGCATGCTTTTAAGCAAATATAGTGTTATCAAACAAAAAGATAGCAACAATATGAATCATTTTAATTTTCAGCAAAAAGAAATTCTTCCTTTTAGTACTAGCAATTAAATAATATGCAATGTTTTCAAATGTAATCACTAGAAATTTATGGAATATTTAAATTGTTGCGAAAGTTTTTGCTTCTTCGTCAATTTATGATAGATTAGTAGGAAAGGTTTATGTTCTAAACGGAAATTACTGATGCTCGGTCCAGATAGGCAACCCGTAAGGATACTGCTAAAGGTGGCTGCCTTACTTTTTCAGTGATTGTCACCTGGGTCAGGAAAAATGTCTGTTCTTTATGCAGGAGAGCCCCAGTGCATGAATGGTATGCGGAAAATCATTCTGGAGCTGTTTTGATTGTGGTTGGCAACAGACGCGATCAGACAACTCTTGCGTGATTTTGAAGTGGACACACTCGTGTACAACGTCATGTGACGGGCCACAAAGTTTATCCCCTGTGTCCAAAATGCAATGCGACACAAGCTGCTCCTGCCCACATTTTGGCCTGATTTTTGGTTTAAATAAATGACAGTTATTCTCTAGCCCTGAAGCTGTGCTCCATTGTTTGAAGGCGTTGAGGCTCATGGATCTGGTTTGATGTTGCTGTCAAACAGGAGGGATAAGCCACAACACACAAGTGATATTCATTTGCAGAAATGTTTGATGTTAGACAAGGTATGCAATTAAGTCCAATTAGAAAAACAATAATTGCACTTCGATATATTGTGTTACGGAATTTATCATGGCAGATCTCTTAGCGATTCCTTAACACTAGTTTTTTTTTATTTTAATTTTTTACAAATTCACCTTTTTGCGAATACAAAAGTGCAATTCGTGGAAGAAACTCTCAATTGGCGCTTAGTGATAATATTAACTTAGCTTGAATCTGAATGCCCATTGAAACAGATTTTACGGGTGATTATATTCTAAAAATAATTTAAAAACAATAAAACATTCCAGGTTACTTAATACAATATATCAAAATGATTTTTCTACTTAATGTTCAATTTCATGAAATATAATAAAGATTAAATATTTGGAATTTTTTAAAAAATGAGTGAAACACCATTATTGCAATTGTTAAAATTTATTATTTTTTTAGTAGAATTCTAATATTTTTTCCTGTAAAGTGACAGACCGTTAAACTTACAAAACTGATATAGGGGAATCCATATTTCTTAATTTACAAATAATCTCTGTGGACATTTATTGTCGAATATGAAAATTTATTGCGTTATCCTAATGAAAAGACCAGTTAATTGTTTTCTCTGTCAAAATAAAAAATAATTGTTGTACTGTTAAAATTATGGGAGAAATAATTTATCTTTAAGCTTGTATGAGAATAGTTGATAAAAAATTTAAGATAAAATATTCAGTTCAAAGCCAGAGACTTCTTAGCTTTCCCAATAATTATAAAAGAAATAATTGCTTCTTTTTTACATACTCAAAGTTTATTACCATTTTATTAATGGATTTCAGTATTTTTTAACAGTAGATTCCCATAAAGAAAGGTAATAAAAATTATTGACTTATGTATGTGAAGGAATATTAACCATTTATCTCTTACTCAATTAATAGCATATATTATATAATACTACTGAAATCATTTTATTTATTTTAAAAATTTACTCTAATGATTAATTCAGTACAAATTCTCATGTTTTACTCTTGAGGAATTGGAGTATTTCGATAAGAGAAATTACCTTTTGAAGTGCTGAATTTAAATGGATTTTGCTATCCATTAAACATCCTGTTACGAAATTTATAAGCTTATTGTTTTAGAATTAGGCTTTTAATTTGGAAACCTATTGTCGAATACATACAAAAGCTTACTGTAGAGTTAAGCATAGTAGATGGAAACTTAATTTTATAATCTAACAAAACTGATAAATAGAATGAACATGGTAACAAAATAACTAATATGTAGCTAAGCATTCAAACTAACAATTACATTACAATTCGAATGATAATTCCAGAAAAATATCACAATAATGATACATTTACACCTTATCTAATACTGATTGATAAATATATTTTTATTTACTTACGCTTTACTTTCTTTGTGGCGGCAGTAAATTATAAATATTTTTATAAAGAACCCAAAACAATTTATTCCTGCAATCCAAGTAATTTAGATATATTCTACAATTAATAAATATAATATGAGATACTGATTTTAAAACAAGGCGATTGAAAAATTATTTAAAAAATTAAGTTCTAAATTCCCAAAAGATAGTACATATATTTTTTGAGAACTTTTATAAGATATCGTTCGTATATAAAAAATCAAAAGAATTAATTTAAATGACGTGAAGGAAGCTTAACTCTTTTATAAAACTTTTCATACGAAAAATTCTTTCTGAGGATAATTATGAATTTTACACTATAATCCAAAAGGATGATAAATTATCTAGTAAAAATCAGTTAAGATATCTCAAGGCGGGATGCTTTTATATGTAAGAAACATTATATCAAATTCAATGAGAGAAATATTTTTTAAATGAATATTAAAAAAATATTTTCTCTAAAGTAAGTTATAATATTTAACATGATTTTCTTGATAACGGCTGTCATTTTTCCAAAATCCAATAGCATAGATTTTCATCACATATTTTACATTCTAAAAAGACTGACTTTGAAAATAAAATTATTATTATAATATATAATACTTTTTCGAAATTATTTAAGCAACTTTTGAATAATAACAAAATTAACCCATTGAGTTTGTTATTAAAGAACTAATAATCACTAAAATGATTTATTAGCAATAAAAAATTAGTTTATAATATTTAATATGTTATTCATGATACCGGCTGCCATATTTCCAAAATCCAATAGCATAGAAATTTTACATTCTAAAACGACTGACTTTGAAAATAAAATTATTATAATATATAATACTTTTTCGAAATTATTTAAGCAACTTTTGAATAATAACAAAATTAGGAAGAATTCCAACTAACACACATAGTTATCAAAAGTATAAATGATGTACAATAATATAAGTTTTAAAAGATAATGTGAGCAACGATTAACATCTTAGTACAATGCAGTATCTATCTGTTGCCATTAATACTGTTTTTGGCCAGCTATAATTTAAGCTAAGTTTCCTTATTCTCACATTAGATATTTGTTGATAATTTAGTTTAACGTCAGAAAAATTCTTCAAAATTACTTTTTTAAAATCGTATATATATTTTATAATTTCTCCTTATTTATTCATTAAAATAATAACTTTTTTTATAAAATTTCATATTTATTTAATGATTTGATAATCGATGATGATTTCATTGATTACGGTAGGTAGTTGAATTTATTCACCCAACTCATTTGAAATTCTATGTACAGAAATATGAAATTAAGTTGCATTTAGATGTCAAGATGTGTGTGATGTGATAAAAATGTATGTATTAATCAGTGCTAAAAAGTATTGACTTATCGTTCACATTTTTCTTTTTTATTAAATTTTACTTTAAAAAATTAGATACCTATAAAACGTAAAATAATCTCTAACTTTCGCGCAAGCACTGGAATAAGCAAGACCATCCAATAAAAAACGAGATGTTACCGTTGGCCAATAATTATATAATAAAAACAATTTATTACTAAATTTTTAGTTGGTAATACCATAAACAGTGAACTTAGAAGCTCTCAAGCTCGCATCTCCATTCTTAAATATTATTCCATGAAACATACATATTCTGCAGGTCGTCTAAATTTTAACAAATACTGTTACAAAACACTATTTGTTAAACAGTAGTCGTTGTGTGTACATTTTTTATTTTTCTTAAATTTTGTAACAAATATATGATTGCAGTTTAAAAATAAACGAAAGAATAATTACACTTTTATGGAAACAAGATTCAAGTTTTCAGTTTGCATAAAAGGGAAAGAGAAATAGAAATTTGAATCCAACACAAACTGTAAATAAACTTAACCAAATCCTACTTAGATTATGAATATTTTTATTCACTACATTTATTGAATTCTATAGAGTATTTTCTTGGTGTAATCAACTCACTTAAACTGAAAAATGATAAATTATATTATTTTAATGTGAAAAATTAAAACTTATTGTCGTAATCTGTCATTCATTTCTTCATGTTGGATTCAAAGAAATTGAAAAAACAAAATCTAACGATAATGTCTCACAAAATCGAGCACATACAAATAACACAAAAATTTTCATATTAATGAAAATATTTGTTTGCTTTTTATATTTCTATTAATCCTTATGAATCATATCACATTTATTTATATGGAACTTGTATAGTTATAATCGCTCGAAATTGAATATGCGCAATTGGTAAATACTGTGTGAAAGCTCACGTGTGTTCTTAATGACGCTTTTTTGTTAGGTTTTTTTCCAAAATAAAGTATTTTTTTTAATTTTTCAACATCGCTTCTTCCATTGATTATTTATTTTTATTAATTAAGCTTTGATTTTCTAAACCGCTTCAAACATTAAAAGGAAGTTTTTATTGAAATGTATGTTGTTTTGAATTAAAATAATAACTTTTTTAATAATAATATATAAAGGGAATGCGTAAAATTAATAAATTTAATATATTGTTCGCTAGTTTAATCTAATGAACATTTTCAAATCTTACTGGTTAGTAGTTTAGACTAGCACACGATTCTTAAGAAATCTCTTGCAGCACGCCATTTCGTTAACTGTCTTCAAGCTTCATATATATATATATATATATATATATATATATATATATATATATATATATATATATATATATATATATATATATATATATATATATATATATATATATATATATATAATAGTAAGTATATAAATAAGATATATAAATAGGATTTCATTCCTTATTATTCATTTTCCATGTATGAAATATTTGCAAATCCTTTCATATATTTATCCTTCTATTTTTTTCCTATTCTGTATTCCATTTTCTAGAAATAGCTATGATATCCAATGAAATACCATCATTTAAATTTCTTTGCAAATTTTTGCATATTGCTTAGGAGAAACATGGTTTTAAAGTCTGTAAACCTTGTTTCCTTACATATAGATATTTACATTTCAAATTAAATTACCCCAAAAAGTAGTTAATCTTAAAATGACAGTATACTTTTTAGAGCTGTGGCTAAACCAAAGAAAATAAAATCGTTTCATACACCTTTTCGAATTAATAAGGACAAAAACACTTTTCTTTTCTGATTTGGTATATTGTTATCAGTGTTTTCCTGAACAGCTAAAAACCAGTTACATATGCTTTGACTTAGTATGATTGATCACCGTTGACATTATCTTTCTTCTTATTATTTTTTGACTGATTTAAGTTGTGAAACTTTCAGTGTTGTTGCCAGGGGTTTGAAGTTTAGTTCTATGCAACAAGTGTTACTTTATTTGGGTAAAGAGGGATATTAATTTAATGAAGTTCACTGTTAAGTAATAATCACTCTTAATGTATACACTTCTATGACTATAAAATAAACATTTACAGAGTATTTGGAATGATCGATATCAAATGTTTCTAGAGTTTTAAGAACTTTAAAAGATACTGGATCATATTCTCCATAAAAAAAAGATAAATGTGAGTGCAAACAGAAAATAGCAAAATAAATCCGAGAAAGAGTAGCACAGATCTTAAAAGGGATTTATAAGAATATGCTGTTGAAATGAATACCTGAATTGTATGAAAAAGAATCATGAAAGTTGACCATAAGGCAACAAAAACCGAGGAAAAACAATTTCTAATTCAGTAGATCATAAGGAAATGTTTAGCATGGGCCACGAAATACCAATTAATAACTGTTAATGGCTAGAAGATGGTCTTCAGTGATAAAGTACATATATTTGTGCAAGGATTCAATTCAAGTGTAAATAGACGAAATTACAGTGAAACTTTACGATAAAATCATACCCTACAGACTATAAAACACTTTTCTAAACAGATGTTTTGAAGTTTCCTCACAAAAAATGACACTTAAAGATTAGTGCCTTTTAAAGGCATAAAAAATTCTGTCAAATACTTTGAATTATCGAGTATTAGGTTTTTGTATTCATGGATGCATATCAACAAAAGGAAATTATTTTTAAAAATGTCGATGGATTGTCATTTGTGGAATCTAAATATGTTCTCAACCAAGTTTTCAAGCTTCCTGAAGATTACTGGGGAATCATGTCTCTTCTTAAACAAACAGACGGAAAATTTATGTTAGTAGCCTACAATCTAAATGTTGATAAATATTCATTTAATTCTTTTCATTCCAAAATGTTTTGTATTTAGCCTTTTTATAGAAATATGTTTAAATATGTCATAATATTTGTTTAAATAAAATTTATTTAAACAAATATTATGATAAATACTTAAAAGGATTTTTTCAAAAAAACGCAGATGCACTAAGAGTGATTAATTTTCTATAAATATAAGTAAAAGATAAAACATTGTCGCTTTTATTCCATTAAGTAAATTGTTCTCATAATAATAGACATTATATTTAAATACTATTTTTATCAAAAAATAAATAATTTCAATATTATTATTTATAAGGAATTTTATATCAATAAATTATGTACCAAACTTTTTATAATCTTCTTTCTTTATCCAGAACAACTTTTGTGCAAATAATATACTTTCATTTAAAATATTATTAAGGACTATTATAGATAAATACTTTTCAAACATTTTAATATTTTTGTTTCTTATTAAAAAAATTTTTATACTTGTGGTATACTTTTATTTTTAAGATAATTTATTAAAAACTTTATCTATCATATTGTTAAAAATAACTTTGTATTTTAATACATAGTTTTTAAATAAATAATCGATACTACAATTATTTCCCTATGTTTTTTAAAAAATGTTTCATTCGTTTACTTATAAACGTTTAAAAAATTTTCAAATAACAAAAAAACATCAGAGTTTCTCCCAAATATTTTTTGTTGTAAGATAAGAGATGTAAAGCTATTTATTCATTTACAATTATTTTTCTGTAAGTTTATATGAAATCAAATAACCATTCATGTAGATAAATAGATTATACTGAAAAAAATTTATGACATTCTCCACTGCAAAATTATCGCTTTCTTTTTTTGTTATATTTCTGAGCTATTAAATGTACGCTGAACAGAAAACAATAAATACAATTTGTTAATTGCATCAAATTTAGTCTTTTCTAAAAACTATTTTCTCTCAAAAAAAGAAGAAAATATTTTCAATTATCCTAAATTCTAAATAAAAGAAAAATCTTCGTTAGTTTTGCAAAAAAAAGAAGAAAATATTTTCAATTATCCTAATTTCATAATAAAAGAAAAATCTTCGTTATTTCTTGAAAATAATTTCATTTTCATGAGAAAATGTTGAATTATTTTGAATTCTGAAATGTTTGTTCTGCTAAAAAAAATCAAAACTGCAGTATTCAAAACAATTAATTAAATGTCATTATAAGGAAGAACATAATTATTTGGCATTTTTTAAAGATATATAAATTTTATTGTAATTTTAATGAGAAACAACAATAAAATTAGTTCAACAAAAATGAAACAGTAAACGAAACATAATGAAGATGAAAGATATTTTTAGATTATGATTTCGTTAAATAGTTTTTAACATTCCTATATTATTCCTAATAATATATATATATATATATATATATATATATATATATATATATATATATATATATATATATATATATATATATATATATATATATATATATATATATATATATATGAAGAATAATAATATATTCATAAAGTTAAATATTAGATGTAAAATAATACATTGAAAATAGCAAATGGAAAACAATACATTGAAAATACGAAATATAGTAAACAGTTGGAAAAATGTTCAATATATACTTGTACATCCCAAGATGTCTTGGGTCATGTCAAGATGTCAGTCCACCCCAAGATGTCACTCTTTAAGACTGTCTTGGGCCAGTGAAGAAAAGCCATACTTTGTGCCAATGTGGTCAACACCCCTAACGAAGCTGGTCATGTTGGTATTTTGCTCCATTTTATATTTTTCATTGAAATTTTAAAATATATATTAAACATTTTTCCAACTTTATTTCGTATTTTCAATGTATTTTCTATTTTCTTTGAAATTTAGAAAAATATATATTGAACATTTTTTCAACTGTATACTATATTTCGTATTCTCAATGTATTGTTTTCCATTTGCTATTTTCAATGTATTATTCTTCATCTATAATATTTAACTTTATGAATATATTATTATTCTCCATTTGGTATTTTAAATGTATTATTCTCCATCTAATATTTTATTATTAATTTTATAAAATACACTATATTAATTATATTTTAGTAATTCTATTTTAGCTGCTTTTTTGCTAAATGTATTGCTAAATATAAATGTTTTTATCTATTCTTGTATTTTTCAATTCTATATCTATTCTTGTATTTTTCAATTTTCGCTTAAGATACTTCTAATTTTTCATTTTATATATATATATATATACAAGCTGACCCAGCCACGCGTTGTAGTGGATGAAATTTAATAATACATTGAATCAATTTTTTACTAATTCTTGGGTATAGTCAAATTAATATTTTCTAAAAAAATTTAAAATAGATTCATTCATATGAGATGAAAAATAAAACTTTTCACCAAAATTTAAAAGTAATAGGTATCGATATCGTATCGAAATTTTGTAATAGTATCGAAATTTTGAAATTAAGTACAAACCAACATATACTTTCTGAATTTACATTTTATTCATCTTATATTAAATTATAATTTGTAATCAGTGACTTACTCTTATAAAATATACTATATAAATTAAAAACATCTAAAAATAAATTGTTATAAATGAGGTAGATGTCATTGACATCGAACTATTATTTTTTTCAATTTTAAATTATTAAAATTAAAATTATCAAAGTACTACTTTGTGTACAACATTCCTGGTTAACCTGTCTTTCGCTAACACGAAGAGATTTGATGGTTTTCCTACACGTGAGCAGGAAACATATAGCTGTCCATGTGAGAAACATGTGTTTTCCAAATCCAAACCACAAATAGACATTGTTTGGCCTTGAGATTTATTTATGGTCATCGCAAAAGCTAAACAAATCGGAAATTTGAGCCTTTTAAACGGTATTCGAGATTCTGACGCTATCAGTGGAATACGTGGAAACAGGACGATATCTCCTTTAAATTTTTGCGTCAAAATTGTTGCTTAGAGAATATTTTCGGTCATTTCTTTTATGACTAAGCGTGTACCGTTACATAATTGAGGTGGGTTTAAATTACGTAGAAGAATAATTGGTGAACCAATTTTCAATTGAAGATTGTGTGGTGGCATTCCTGGCATATCCAGAGAATTCAAAAATCCAGTTGGAAAGTTTATGGCTTCGTTTTCATCAATAACTGTGTCCATTGATTTAAAAGACATCAAATCACCGGGCAACATCTGTTGTGTATGGAAGTTAATTTCGTTCGCATCAAAGTTTCTTGCAGCCAAAATAGTACGATTATAGAGCCAGTTATCAAATTATAAAAGAAAAATAAAAAATAAAAGTCAATAAAGAAGTACATGTTTTCGAGGTGGTATGAAAATTAGTAGAGAAAAACAGTAATAAATAAAATTTTATTTTACTATTTATAATATTAAAAATATTCAAATTGAACACTACACAATAATAACACAATACAAAGTATAGTTATAAAAATGATTCACGATAAATTGTTACAGTATGATTATACATCATGAAAATATATGTAAATTCTATATTCAACCACGCGCTTGCGCTCGCACGCTAATTTACTCTGGGAGACACTATAATCTAGAAAAATAAACACATCGCCATCTGCCGAATACCTGTGCAACTTAGGTGCTAAATCACCAACTATTTGGAATTTACAGAACTAACTGATAAATAAACACTAATATCGTATAATAAATATTGAGATCAATAATTAAGAGATAAAAACTATTCTATCTTTTAAGTTGGGCTATATTATAAATGGTTACAAAATTTTATCAAAATCGGTTCAATAGTTTATCGCGAACATACATCATGACACACGAAATTTTTATGTATTTAGAATTGATGACCCAGCCACGCTTTGCTGTGGCTGAGTAATTATAATACATTGAATGAATTTTTTACTAACTCTTTGGTACAATCAAATTAATATTTTCTAAAAAATTTAAAATAGGTTCATTCTTATGAGATTAAAAATAAAACGTTTCACCAAAATTTAAAAGTAATAGGTAAAGTATCGAAATTTTGAAATTAAGCACAAATCAACATATACTTTCTGAATTTACATTTTATTCATCTTATATTAAATTATAGTTTGTAATCAGTGACTTACTTTTATAAAATATACTATATAAATTAAAAACATCTAAAAATAAATTGTTATAAATGAGATAGATAACATAGACATAGAACTATTATTTTTTCAATTTTAAATTATTAAAACTAAAAATTTTTTCCGCGGCATTATACTGAAATAAAAAAAAATTAAAAGAATTTATCATTTGAATAAATAAATTAGATCAAAATGTACTGCTGAATAAATTAATAATTATCAAATTATAAAATAAAAATAAATAAAAGGCTATCGAGAAATACTTACATGTTTTCGAGGTGGTATGAAAATTAGTAGAGAAAAACAGTAATAAATAAAATTTTATTTTACTATTTATATTATTAAAAATATTCAAACTGTACACTGCACAATAATAACACAATACAAAGTATAATTTTGAAAATGATTCACGAAAAATTGTTATAGTATGATTATACATCAGGAAAATATATGTAAATTCTATATTTAACCACGCGCTTGCGCGAGCACGTTAATTTTCTTGAAGATGGTATAATCTAGAAAAATAAACACGTCGCCATCTGCCGAATACCTGTGCAACTTAGATGCTAAACCGCCATCTATTAGGAACTTACAGAACTAACCAATAAACACTAATGTCGTATAATAAATATTGAGATCAATAATTAAGAGATAAAAACTATTCTATCTTTTAAGTTGGACCATATTATAAATGATTACAAAATTTTATCAAAATCCGTTCAGTAGTTTCGGAGTTTATCGGGAACATACATCATGACACGAAATTTATTTATATATATACATATATATATATATATATATATATATATATATATATATATATATATATATATATATATATATATATATATATATATATATATATATATATATATATATATATATATATATATATATATATATATGTATATATACATATGATTTTCTTTTTATTACAAAATATGTAAGCCATTTTTATTGATATATTCTGAATCTTTGTAATGAAAATTAACGTTTTTTAGAAATTAGAATCAAATACACCAGGCCCGAACTATTAGCAAAATTATAAGCATCTTATTTTTAAGCTTAATAAGTCTCTACTTTAAAGTGCAATGGTAATGCAATGTTTACCTCATGGATTAATGATGGTAGTAGTTTAAAATCTATTTTAAATTTTTAATTGAAATGTTCTCTCCATCGAGTTAATTTTTTTGTATAAAAAGTATTTATAGAACCAATTATAAGTATATTATTTATAAAATTTTTAAACTGTAATCAATGTTTGGAAGGTAGTTGCATAATTTTAGTATTGATGGTATATTATGCACATCAATGAATTGATAAAACATACTGAATACAATTGACAAAATAATTATTTGTAAGCAAAATTTTTCAAAATAGTATTGAGAAAATTATTAACCTGCTGTTCAAAACAATCAAAAGATTTAATGCGAAATTTTGGTCGTTTCTTAAGGTCATTCCTTTGGTCATTAAGGCGAAATTTTAGTTCATGAGCCTAAAATAATAGCAGGAATAAGAGAAGCTATTGGTGCATTGCAAAGTTTGATTTGCAGGATTTTTAAGTATTTAATGAGTATAGAAAATGCAGGTTAAAGGCCAAGTATAAGTTATGGACTTGCAATACACAATGAAGATTTTTAACATTTCGTGCAATTAAATGACAATTTTGATGTTATTGAAGCTTTGATCTGTACTGGCATCTCACTTGATCCTCTCACTTACTTCCAAATCATTCGAAATGGAACTATAGCCGAATAACGTATACAGGCTAACCCTCATCTATTTATGCTTCAACAATTGGCGATGACTTCATGTTAGTGGAGAGTAATTACTAGACACATGCTTACTAAACAGAAGATTTCCTTTTTAAAGATGGAATCATACGAATAAAATACATAACGTGTTCTCAAAAATTTTAATATGCTTATTTTCAACATATTAAGCAGAAATTCCATTCAAGGTACTAAATACTTGCCACTTACAAAACGTTTTAGAACTTTAAATAGAGGTTCGTGGGGAGATTACAAAACTTTTCATTAATAGAACCATTGATAACATGCATCAAAGAAGGGACGAATTCAATAATTCATTTAAATTGCCAAGTTGATGTATGTTTTCATGATTTATATAGCAAATATGTGTATATAAGTAAGAAAAACAAATGCTTAGACATATTCTTATTCAGGCAATCTGATCTATTGTCATTTTTGATGTAATTGATATAAAAGTGTTCTATTAATTACATATTAGTATTTAATTTTTCACTTTCATACTTTTGATAAATTATAATAATTTCAATATTTATTTCACGCCAATTATGAAAAGACAAATAAAAAGTTAATATACTATCGCTATGACAGTAACATTGAACCACTCTCAGCAGATACAATTGAAGAAGGTTTTTGCAGCAAAAGTATAGATTCAGAAATTCAGATTCAAAGGAGATTTGTGATAAATGTAGAAGTAATGAAGGTTTGTGTCTCATACATAAATAAGTATAATTACAGTGTAGAGAAAGCGTGTTAAGTTTCATACTTAATGATATTTCATTATTAAAAGATCTTGTTCTCAAAAACTTTATTTCTATCACTATTTTATATTTTAATAATATATATACTTTTTGCAACCTTTTTAATTGTTATACACATTTTACTCATTTTTTTAGGCTAAAAATAAGTTTTTTAACTGGGATGTTTCATTAATTGTTTTTTATTTAATTTTTTCAGAGTATATGATTTTTCAAACTCTAAAATATGAATTATACACCATAAATTGTTTTTCTCCTTCTATTATAATCGTGAAATTATTTTAAAATATTATATTGGATTTAAAATTAAACTAATGCGCTTAGATTAATCCAATATTATTCAACTGAAATTTTTTGAAATAATTATATTATCACTATTTTCAATCAAACTTTTTTCGTATGACGATGTATATATATATATATATGATATATGTATATATATATATATATATATATATATATATATATATATATATATATATATATATATATATATATATATATATATATATATATATATATATATATATATATATATATATATATATATATATATATATATATATATCCTTCTAGCAATGTTGAAATCTTTGTACGGTGTAATCTTGGAGCTGAAGAAAGATGTTCAGAAGAATACTATGCTTTTGCAGTCCCTATTTCCGAGCACAACTATCATGGAAGAGGGGAATGTATTGCCTATTTGTAGCTTTGATGAATTGAAAGTTATGGAAGAAAGGCTCAAAAACATTGAAGAATTTAGTAAAATGGTAAATATATTAGTTTAAAAAAGCTTGTTTTTTGTGTGTATAATATATGTGTGTATATAATATTTTAATAGGTTATTATCAAAGAGATTGCTTGGGTAATTCTAAGAAAATTAATAAATAATTAAAAATTTTGAATTAACAATTTAATATTTTTACAAATTAAAATTAATTCCTTACTCAAAATTATTTGAAGCATTTGTCATGTATATATAAATGCAATTTATCATCTTAGAAAAACATTTTAAATTGTATGTTAGTAAACTTTATAAATAAATTTAACTTTTCTATAAATAAATATTTTATCACATAATAAATGAGTATTACTTTAGATAAGAATTAACAATTTACTATTTTTAAGGTATACTGTAATTTATAAATGTCCATTGAAGCCAAAAATATTTTCAGCTCAAATTTATATTTTAAATTAAATAATTTGTGTATTTAAATGTATCTGTATTTAAATTTTCCAAAAACTTAATCAATTAAAATAATTAAATTTAGTAGCTAAAAACGAAATATTTTGGTGGTTAAACTTATACCTATTTAAATGTGAATACTATCCATAGATTTTCTGATGTTTCTGTTTTTGTAAGGGATTATAAATGTCATTGATTTAAAAAAGAATAAAATATTTTTCTTTAGGTTAAAGTCTTGTCAACTTTGGGTGGTAAGGATGAAAATGATTGCCCAAGAAGAATATTATGTACATGTTTTCCATCCAAGAAAGAAGTACATGTTTTCGAGGTGGTATGAAAATTAGTAGAGAAAAACAGTAATAAATAAAATTTTATTTTACTATTTATAATATTAAAAATATTCAAATTGAACACTACACAATAATAACACAATACAAAGTATAGTTATAAAAATGATTCACGATAAATTGTTACAGTATGATTATACATCATGAAAATATATGTAAATTCTATATTCAACCACGCGCTTGCGCTCGCACGCTAATTTACTCTGGGAGACACTATAATCTAGAAAAATAAACACATCGCCATCTGCCGAATACCTGTGCAACTTAGGTGCTAAATCACCAACTATTTGGAATTTACAGAACTAACTGATAAATAAACACTAATATCGTATAATAAATATTGAGATCAATAATTAAGAGATAAAAACTATTCTATCTTTTAAGTTGGGCTATATTATAAATGGTTACAAAATTTTATCAAAATCGGTTCAATAGTTTATCGCGAACATACATCATGACACACGAAATTTTTATGTATTTAGAATTGATGACCCAGCCACGCTTTGCTGTGGCTGAGTAATTATAATACATTGAATGAATTTTTTACTAACTCTTTGGTACAATCAAATTAATATTTTCTAAAAAATTTAAAATAGGTTCATTCTTATGAGATTAAAAATAAAACGTTTCACCAAAATTTAAAAGTAATAGGTAAAGTATCGAAATTTTGAAATTAAGCACAAATCAACATATACTTTCTGAATTTACATTTTATTCATCTTATATTAAATTATAGTTTGTAATCAGTGACTTACTTTTATAAAATATACTATATAAATTAAAAACATCTAAAAATAAATTGTTATAAATGAGATAGATAACATAGACATAGAACTATTATTTTTTCAATTTTAAATTATTAAAACTAAAAATTTTTTCCGCGGCATTATACTGAAATAAAAAAAATTAAAAGAATTTATCATTTGAATAAATAAATTAGATCAAAATGTACTGCTGAATAAATTAATAATTATCAAATTATAAAATAAAAATAAATAAAAGGCTATCGAGAAATACTTACATGTTTTCGAGGTGGTATGAAAATTAGTAGAGAAAAACAGTAATAAATAAAATTTTATTTTACTATTTATATTATTAAAAATATTCAAACTGTACACTGCACAATAATAACACAATACAAAGTATAATTTTGAAAATGATTCACGAAAAATTGTTATAGTATGATTATACATCAGGAAAATATATGTAAATTCTATATTTAACCACGCGCTTGCGCGAGCACGTTAATTTTCTTGAAGATGGTATAATCTAGAAAAATAAACACGTCGCCATCTGCCGAATACCTGTGCAACTTAGATGCTAAACCGCCATCTATTAGGAACTTACAGAACTAACCAATAAACACTAATGTCGTATAATAAATATTGAGATCAATAATTAAGAGATAAAAACTATTCTATCTTTTAAGTTGGACCATATTATAAATGATTACAAAATTTTATCAAAATCCGTTCAGTAGTTTCGGAGTTTATCGGGAACATACATCATGACACGAAATTTATTTATATATATACATATATATATATATATATATATATATATATATATATATATATATATATATATATATATATATATATATATATATATATATATATATATATATATATATATATATATATATATATATATATATATATATATATATATATATATATATATATATGTATATATACATATGATTTTCTTTTTATTACAAAATATGTAAGCCATTTTTATTGATATATTCTGAATCTTTGTAATGAAAATTAACGTTTTTTAGAAATTAGAATCAAATACACCAGGCCCGAACTATTAGCAAAATTATAAGCATCTTATTTTTAAGCTTAATAAGTCTCTACTTTAAAGTGCAATGGTAATGCAATGTTTACCTCATGGATTAATGATGGTAGTAGTTTAAAATCTATTTTAAATTTTTAATTGAAATGTTCTCTCCATCGAGTTAATTTTTTTGTATAAAAAGTATTTATAGAACCAATTATAAGTATATTATTTATAAAATTTTTAAACTGTAATCAATGTTTGGAAGGTAGTTGCATAATTTTAGTATTGATGGTATATTATGCACATCAATGAATTGATAAAACATACTGAATACAATTGACAAAATAATTATTTGTAAGCAAAATTTTTCAAAATAGTATTGAGAAAATTATTAACCTGCTGTTCAAAACAATCAAAAGATTTAATGCGAAATTTTGGTCGTTTCTTAAGGTCATTCCTTTGGTCATTAAGGCGAAATTTTAGTTCATGAGCCTAAAATAATAGCAGGAATAAGAGAAGCTATTGGTGCATTGCAAAGTTTGATTTGCAGGATTTTTAAGTATTTAATGAGTATAGAAAATGCAGGTTAAAGGCCAAGTATAAGTTATGGACTTGCAATACACAATGAAGATTTTTAACATTTCGTGCAATTAAATGACAATTTTGATGTTATTGAAGCTTTGATCTGTACTGGCATCTCACTTGATCCTCTCACTTACTTCCAAATCATTCGAAATGGAACTATAGCCGAATAACGTATACAGGCTAACCCTCATCTATTTATGCTTCAACAATTGGCGATGACTTCATGTTAGTGGAGAGTAATTACTAGACACATGCTTACTAAACAGAAGATTTCCTTTTTAAAGATGGAATCATACGAATAAAATACATAACGTGTTCTCAAAAATTTTAATATGCTTATTTTCAACATATTAAGCAGAAATTCCATTCAAGGTACTAAATACTTGCCACTTACAAAACGTTTTAGAACTTTAAATAGAGGTTCGTGGGGAGATTACAAAACTTTTCATTAATAGAACCATTGATAACATGCATCAAAGAAGGGACGAATTCAATAATTCATTTAAATTGCCAAGTTGATGTATGTTTTCATGATTTATATAGCAAATATGTGTATATAAGTAAGAAAAACAAATGCTTAGACATATTCTTATTCAGGCAATCTGATCTATTGTCATTTTTGATGTAATTGATATAAAAGTGTTCTATTAATTACATATTAGTATTTAATTTTTCACTTTCATACTTTTGATAAATTATAATAATTTCAATATTTATTTCACGCCAATTATGAAAAGACAAATAAAAAGTTAATATACTATCGCTATGACAGTAACATTGAACCACTCTCAGCAGATACAATTGAAGAAGGTTTTTGCAGCAAAAGTATAGATTCAGAAATTCAGATTCAAAGGAGATTTGTGATAAATGTAGAAGTAATGAAGGTTTGTGTCTCATACATAAATAAGTATAATTACAGTGTAGAGAAAGCGTGTTAAGTTTCATACTTAATGATATTTCATTATTAAAAGATCTTGTTCTCAAAAACTTTATTTCTATCACTATTTTATATTTTAATAATATATATACTTTTTGCAACCTTTTTAATTGTTATACACATTTTACTCATTTTTTTAGGCTAAAAATAAGTTTTTTAACTGGGATGTTTCATTAATTGTTTTTTATTTAATTTTTTCAGAGTATATGATTTTTCAAACTCTAAAATATGAATTATACACCATAAATTGTTTTTCTCCTTCTATTATAATCGTGAAATTATTTTAAAATATTATATTGGATTTAAAATTAAACTAATGCGCTTAGATTAATCCAATATTATTCAACTGAAATTTTTTGAAATAATTATATTATCACTATTTTCAATCAAACTTTTTTCGTATGACGATGTATATATATATATATATGATATATGATATATATATATATATATATATATATATATATATATATATATATATATATATATATATATATATATATATATATATATATATATATATATATATATATATATATATATATATATATATATATCCTTCTAGCAATGTTGAAATCTTTGTACGGTGTAATCTTGGAGCTGAAGAAAGATGTTCAGAAGAATACTATGCTTTTGCAGTCCCTATTTCCGAGCACAACTATCATGGAAGAGGGGAATGTATTGCCTATTTGTAGCTTTGATGAATTGAAAGTTATGGAAGAAAGGCTCAAAAACATTGAAGAATTTAGTAAAATGGTAAATATATTAGTTTAAAAAAGCTTGTTTTTTGTGTGTATAATATATGTGTGTATATAATATTTTAATAGGTTATTATCAAAGAGATTGCTTGGGTAATTCTAAGAAAATTAATAAATAATTAAAAATTTTGAATTAACAATTTAATATTTTTACAAATTAAAATTAATTCCTTACTCAAAATTATTTGAAGCATTTGTCATGTATATATAAATGCAATTTATCATCTTAGAAAAACATTTTAAATTGTATGTTAGTAAACTTTATAAATAAATTTAACTTTTCTATAAATAAATATTTTATCACATAATAAATGAGTATTACTTTAGATAAGAATTAACAATTTACTATTTTTAAGGTATACTGTAATTTATAAATGTCCATTGAAGCCAAAAATATTTTCAGCTCAAATTTATATTTTAAATTAAATAATTTGTGTATTTAAATGTATCTGTATTTAAATTTTCCAAAAACTTAATCAATTAAAATAATTAAATTTAGTAGCTAAAAACGAAATATTTTGGTGGTTAAACTTATACCTATTTAAATGTGAATACTATCCATAGATTTTCTGATGTTTCTGTTTTTGTAAGGGATTATAAATGTCATTGATTTAAAAAAGAATAAAATATTTTTCTTTAGGTTAAAGTCTTGTCAACTTTGGGTGGTAAGGATGAAAATGATTGCCCAAGAAGAATATTATCAAATTTTCTTATCAATAATCTTGCACAAAAATTGAATTGGAAGGGAAGTCCACAAAAAACTTCGATTCGAGAATTCCAGAAAATTTTACAACTGATTTCTGGTAATTAAATAGAATTTATATTTTAAATAATCATTCATGTAATTATTATTTTTCTATTTTATTTATTACATTGAATTTTCCTCAAAATAATAGAAAATACTTTAACAAACTATAACTTCCTATGTCACAAGTCTGGGCAGTTTTGATTGCCAATTGCAACCAAAATTCCTGTTAATGCAAAATTATTGAATGGAAATTGACCATTCTCATTTACTATATATTTTACTGGTATTTCTTTCTGTCAAATTAATTCTTTTATGTTCAAGATAATTGCTTCCTTAAAATTAATGTACATCCGTTAGGGTATATATAAATCTTAATTAGCATACGTAAGATATTCATTTTAATTTTTATCTGAAACAAAATGTCCTTTAATAATATGCTTACTTCTGTTTCTGTTTGAATTATTTAAATATATTTAAAATTTGTGTTGCTTTTTAATTCTAAAAATATTACTCTTGACAAAAAAATACTTGCAGAATATTTTCACACGATTTCAATAATAGTTAAAGGGATTATAAAACTTATCTGTCTTTTTTATGCTTGCAAAAGAATTGCAATTTTTTAATTAAATTACCTAATGTTGCAACTTTATTTGGCAATTTTATTGCAATATTCTTTTTCATTTATTTTAACTGGTTGATAGATTGTCACTTTTTGGTATATTTTGCATGAAAGGGCTAATATCTACAGTAAAAAGTGTGTACTCCATCACTTATTTCACAATTAAGATGAGAATCAAACCCCTTAACTGTTGAATCGATGGCTGTGTTACTTTAACAATTGCAATGATTGGCTTGTGTGTTGGTTGTAAATTAAAATATAAATGTTTTTTAAATGGGAAAACATTTTTTTAGGTTATTCTTCGAAAGTATGGCACTTTGAAATAATCATTTACTTGGTTTTTTATGTATACTTTCCTACTAAAAATTTAGCAAAGAATCGAAAATTTCTTATAGAAACATTATTAACTAAAAAAACAAATAAAAATAACTAGTGAAAAAAATAATCTGCTGAACAACAAATTTGTAAAAGATGTTAAATTACATGCATATAATATACACAAATATAATATACACAAATAAATATAATATATTTTTATTTCAATTTTTTAATAAAAATGAACTGTAACACTTCAATGACTTCATTATGAGCTCATGACATTCATTATAGTAAGAACTGGAAATTCATTTTCTGAAGTTGTGTTTTAATATGCAAAAACAAATATTAGAAATGTTATCTTTTTTCTTCTGATTTATGAGTTTTCTATAAAGAGGTAATTTATTATATTTTATTTTTCTTAAAATACTTTACTTTGTTAAATGTTAAGACCTTTTTTAATATCAAAAATTCAGTTTTTTAAAACTGTCTATGTAGATTGACATTTTTTCTAGAATTCATAGTTCTTGTAAAACTATTAAAAAGAATGGAATTGTAACAACAACTAGTCCGATATTCATAAATTTTTTGCTATTGGTAAACGAACTATTTATACAATACTTAGAGCCTAGACTTATTATAATAGAAGAAAATAGTGCCAAAATATAGGCGAATAATGAGGAGCTCAAATATAAAAATATTTCTTTCATTGCTAAGAGAAAATACAAAATTAATATTGATAACTGAAATTTAAAGTTAAAACTTATGCACCAATTCAATATAAAAGGAAAACTTCCAGCATTTATTTAAACTAGAAATTCTTGATTTATTTCTTAGAGAAAATTGTATTGTTTTTAAAAATTTTATCAATATATATAAATATAAAGCAAACAGAAAAAAAGTAATTTTCTACAAAAATTATCTTTGTTAAAGATTTTTCTTTTCTGTTATTATTTTTAAAATAATTCTGAATTAATTTTATTACAGGTTACAAAAAGTAATCTGAATTGATGTTACCTGTATTAATTTAATTTTATTTTTATTTCAGTAAGTGTTCGACAGCAAAGAGAATATTCTAGCATTTCGCAACACAAAATAGAAGAGTATGTAAGAAATTGGCTTCGAAATGCTCCAGATCGGGAAGGAGGAAGGAACAAAAGAAGAAAACTTTTAAATTAAAAAAACTGTAAATAAATAATGTGAATGGATTTATGATTGTAAATAAAAAAAATTTTTATAATGGATCTGTCTCGTTCTAAGCCATCATTAATAAAAATATCATTGATATAATATAAATTATCTAATATAAAAAGTTCAGTTTATGTGTGTTTAGTTAAGTGTGTTGCATGCTTTACAAAAATACAATCAAACAAATATCTTAAAATAATTAAGTTAGAATTTTATGTATATGTTCATGCGCTGAATTTAACAACAGAACTGTTAACAATGAAGTGAAAATTTCTTATAGATACATTAAATTATTTATTGAATAAAAATAAATAAATAAATAATCAAAAGTAATCTTAACAAATTGGTAAAACATGATTATAATCAACATATAAATGAATTCTATTAGAAAAAATATTTTAGAAAAGAATCAAATCTAATATAAATATTTATTTAAACAATAATAAACTAATATTTACTCGCTCATTATAGTAAAAGTTGAAAATTCAAATTTTTGAAATTGTTTTAATTTATATATAATTATTTCTTAAGAAATGAAAACATATTTAATGTTATACTATTAATATATAAATATATATTAAAATATATTTTAACAAAAATAAACTGTAATATTCATAAGCTCATTATAATAAAAGTTGAAAATTAAAATTTTTGAAATTGTTTTAATTTATATATAATTATTTCTTAAGAAATTAAATGGGTCGATTATGGGAAGAGAGCGGCATCTCTAAAAGCACATTTAATTTAATGCATTTCCAATATATTTCAATATTAACTTTACAATATATAAATTCTTAGCAATTAAAAAATGGGTAAATATTTCATTTTAATCTGTAGAAGTAAAATAAAAGTTATAATTGGCTCCACGTCGGTTAAAGCGGCCACTGCCGGCCAAACTGCAAAGGCCCGATGGATAACCGTATACGGGCATGCGCTGGCAATTATACGGACCACACACGGCCAATACAGCATTGCTGGCCACCCAGCGTTGGGCCAACAGCGGACCGTATTGCCGACCCTGCAGCAATGAAGACGACCACTTTATTGACGGAGCCAACGAGGCCAAATAGCAGCAGGCCGCTGCTGGCCAAGACGGCTGGCAGCAGCGGCCCGATGGATGCCCGGCATCTTTGTGTTTGCTGGGTTGTTCTTTTGGTGGTGCCATCTATCGGGGGAGTCTTAGAGCAAAATCGTACTTTTACCTTCGTGGTGCTCTGGTTAAACGAAAGACGCACCCTTCTGACCTAAATTCGCATAGCCAACGGCATAGAAAGTTTGGCTTGTCTAAGTGTCATATGCGACAACAAAAACAACGCAATCTTCAATATAGAGGGATATTTAAAAACGTACGAGATTGTGTTCATGTATATTTTGATTGAGTATTTTTGAAAATTAAATTTCGGCATTTACTAGATAGTTGAAATTTTAATAAAGCGCGGATAATCTCAGTTTTGTAAAAACAATCAATGCTTGAATATGAATAACTATTTTAATTGAAATATATACATCTAATATATATTTTTTTATATAATATATATATTTTTATTAAAATATATATAATATATATATCTTAATAAAAATACATATATAAATTTATAAATCGCTGAAATTTAGAAAGTAAAATAAAAAATAAAAAACTCATATATAAAATTAAATTTAATAGCAGATAAAAGAGTTACATATACTTTATTTTAAGTTTGTTGTTAGGAAAGCAACAATAAAAGAATGTTATAATGTCTGCAAACAGAAAATGAATCCGCTTTACATGGGTTTTTATTATTCACTGTATTTTTGCTTCATAGAAAAAAACATTTCTGGGAAATTATTCTTGTTTTTCCAGTTTTTCCCCGGATTAGAAAAAAAGAATAATATTTTCTTATAACAGACGATGTAAGAAAAAGAATTGAATGTCTGGTAGTTATTTAATTGTAAAAAAATGTCTTCCCATTCAATTTATCATTGCTAAAAAACCTTATACAAAGCAAGCTTACAGCAAATATATCTTAATATAGTCTTTTTACATTTAAACATTTGTTTTCCTGTTGAATAGATTGTGAAAAAGCTGTTACGAAGAAAGAAATTGAAATAAACTGCTTTAGGTTGCAATCAACAAAGGATTATTTCTATGTAATAACTGTTTTTTAAAACGGCATTTTAATTCTTCCAACATTGTGTGCTGTTATTGAAATTAAGGACACATAAAATTTATAAATAGAAAAAATTTACAATATGATATATACTTAAGAATTTCGTAAATATTTTTACATAAAAAATTTATAAATTTTCATGTAAATAAATATCATCTCAAATGAAATATACATTGAACAATACTAGGAAGTGATTTGAAATTATCCTTATGTAGCTATTATATTAATAATTTAATTTTCAGTTCAATATCAATATGATTCATTCTTAAAATTTAAAAACATTGCGAAATATTTTTACAGATTCATTGTATTTTTTTCGAAAAACATTTTATTAGTGTTTGCATAATAAAATGTTCATGAATAATTTCTCATTTACTGGAAATATTTTATGCATGTACTCCACTTCATCTCCACACTTAGCATGTACTCTACTTCAACTTTACACTCTATAATTCAATACCAACTTTATATCTTATAAATCATTTTTATAGAAATTTTACATTGATTAATTATAGTAACACAAAAATACTTCCCTTTTCCCTTTGAGTGAGGTTGAATAATTTTTACATCATTGATTCTTTTATTTTAAGAAATATTATTTATTTAAATTAAACAAAATAAAGATAAATCTCAGTTTCCAGTTTTCATAAGATAAAATTTGCTTTGTAAATTTAAAATGTAATGGTAGTGAATGTTTTCATGAATCAAAAGAAAAGAAAAACTTGGATTCATTACTTCAAGTTCCAATTGAAAAGACTGAGTTTTAGCAATAAAAAATATACAATTTTAAAGCAATAAATGCAAGATAAATTATGCACCTTTAGATTATATAGCAAAATATATTTATAACGATGTGCTAATTAAATATGCAGTAAATGATGCAATTATAAATCTTTTGAAATTAGAAATAAGTAATATATAATTTAATAATATCTAGATAATTAGGTTTGGATGCTAATTCGCTATTCGTTACAAAGCATAATGTGAAATATAACTTGCGACTAAACGATTTTGTTTAGCCGTGCATAACACCATTTAATCAATATTGTTCTTGCAATTTTACCAAATGTAGATACTTGTTTGGCATCAGCCAACATTTAATACATCTATTTATACATGGCCTCCAAAAATTAAGGAACAACTGTTTTTTTTGCATCTAGTTACAAATAAATCAATGTAGGAATACCAAATTTGGATGACAAGTGCACTAAGCAGCTATGGATTGACTGCAATAAAGAAGTTTACACAAGAAAAACGTATAAATTATTTACAAACAAAATAAAGCAATCTAGTTTGAAAAGTCCAATCAAAAAAGATTGCCATAGATCCCACAATATAGATGACATCCTCTAGAATGGTGCTGGATTAGAACGATGTGGACGACGGAGTGGCATAAGATCATCTTCTTTGATGACTCACACATCTGTCTAGTAGCAGTGTACGATACTGTCTAGTAGTAGTGATAGTAGCAGTGTACGAATGTGGCGTCAACGTGGCCACTGGTACAATCCCGGAACAATTATGAAACACCCCACCGCACGATAACAACGCGGTATCATGGTTTGGGGCAACGTTGCGTACGATTCTAGATCTCCTCAATTTCGTTTTCATGGCACTATGCCAGCCCAACGTTACGTGAATGATGTGCTGTAGCCGAGGACACTCCCTTATCTTCAGGGGGTACTCAATGTTTTTTATCAGCAGAATAACGCCCGATCGCACATTGCTTGCATCAGCCAACGTGCTTTGTAAGGTGTACAGCTGCTCTCCTGGCCACCGTGATAGTCAGATCTCTCATTAATCGAATATGTTTGGGATATGAGTGCACGTCATTTGCAGATCATACCACTGCCTTCTTTAGAAGACGTAGTTTTGCAAATGGTTGACAGGGAATGGAGAGCCATTCCTCAGGACGCCATCCGTACTCTCATTGACTCTGTGCCTAGACGTATTGCTTAGTGTATTTCCTTCCATGGTGGTTCTAAAACCTATTAATCTGAGCCTGTTTACGCTTTGTATTATGCATATCATTTCGAAATACCTATTACTAATTGTTCGTTGCTCTTTCTCTCTCTCTGTCAGTCTGCCGAGTTTTTTCACTTACTGGCAACTTCTTTTTGGTACAAAATTCATTATCGAAATTAAAATTTATCAATGAATTTAAAATAAACTCATTTTTATCAATATTTTGTTTCAAGGAATACATAATTCATTTAAGCAAATATATCAATTATAAACATATACTTAATCAATACTTTGAAAATAATATTCAATCATCATCTTCTCAATATTTGTCAAAAGAAAGACTTTTAAAATGAAAATATTTAATAAAAGGAAAACCGAATAAATTTTTTTGCTAATATTTCATATATATAATAAATAGTTCTTCTTCATTTGTAACATTATATTGACACTACAAATATTTATAAATTCATATAATCTGTTAAAATTAATTTCCGTTGGTATGTTTAATTAGATTGAAAAAATGAATTCAGAAATACTGCTAAATTATATGAATCTCATAATGGAAATATGATCTATAATTTTTCTTGCTTTCACAAAAATACGTTTTCATTAATATACAAAGTTTGAAAATCACATTTTATCTTCTTAGATATTTTCTTTATTAATGTAATCAAAACATAATTATAACCGTAATTTCAAATAATTGCATTTATTATATTGAATAAATCATTAGACCAAATAATGAATAATAGTTTTTGATACAATTTCTTTATTGCTTGGAAAATTTCAATTTTATTCATGAAAATTAAATAATATTTTTAAATAAATAGTCACAGACAATCAAAAACAATTTTGCAACTAATAATCTCAAATTTTCTTCAACTGAGATAAAAAAATATTTATTGAATGAAATCATTTAAGCTTGAAAAGGAAGTTATTCAAAACTTTTTTTGTATATATTTCTATTCTTCAAAAGAAATCTCTCAAAAAAGGAAAAATAAAGAGCTTATTTCGAATGGCAGACGTGCTTTAACTAGAGCAAATAAATGCAAATTATTCATAAAATAATTAAACTTTCGTGATCAGCACTTTAAAGGGTACTCTCTCTAGCTGAATTATAATTATTAATTTAAAAAAACCAATGTAAGTAAGATTAGTTATTTGATTGCTCTGTAATTTAAATTAAGAGAAAAATGTTTTTGAAAATCTATACATGTTGAGTTATTACGAATCGAAAAAAATTTAATTGCAAGCTTTGTTGATTAAATTTGATTTCATTATTAGAAGTTATTATTCTAAATTAAATAAGGGTAATTTACCATAAAAAATGGTTATGTACGTTGGTAATGAATGTTTGCAAATATATGTTGGGGCGTTTTATTTTGTTATAAAAAATTTAAAAAGACAAAAGTTAAAGTGAATACATGCTTTAGATTATTCAATTAAACGACTTTAAATTCAGTAATTTTTTACTCAAACTTTAACTTTTAACTTTTATTTTTTAGATAATATCATAGAATGATTTGTGAAACGGAAACTATAGAAACAGCGTAAAGAATGATTTTAAGAGATAAACTATCTAAATATTAATGTATTCAATTGTAGAACAAAATAATTTTTTGCGTTTCAAGTTAAATTAAATGCGTAAACACAAGTTGTATTGAACATGTTGTGATTAAAATATTTTTGGATTTGAAAAATATTGGCTAAGGTGTTATAATATTTGTATTAATAGATAAATTTGGTTCTTATGTATTATCCCGGTGATCTTTTTCACCATAAAAGCACGTCTTTTATAAATTTTTACAAGTTCAGTATCCCCATACAATAGGCGACGCGGCGATTTTTTTGTCACCAAGCTAGGCGCGCGTTTATTAAAACGGGAAATTTCCTTAAGTTCGATCGAAAAATAAGCATTTCAGAAAATTTAAAAAGGGAAATAAATATAAATAACGGACTTACTTGATATGAAGTTAAGCTGACATGCCGATTGGTATATTTATTTCGACATTTTATTCGTTTGTCACCAGTGTCACATTTCAGTAAAAATAATTATCTAATTTTACAAAAAAAGCATGCAAAAATATTTTTCTAAATATATACACTTTATAAAATTTAAAAAAAAGCATGCAAAAACTTATATTTCAAATACAAACATTTTTTAAAATTTAAAAAGAAACATGAATAAAATATTTTTTTAAATATATACACATTTTAAGTAAATAAAAATGAAACACGAATACAATAAAAAAATACATGTAAGCAATAGAATTTAAATAAAATAATTACACCTTCTCCAAATCAAATTTTCGTTAAAAAATTAATTTTTGCGAATCCTAAATTAATTAATAATTTGGAATCCTGGGCAATAATCCATCATTATAATCTTTAATTTTAGCTAATAGAATTTGATATTTTTCGAGAACATTTTTAACATGAGACATTTTTAATTAAAACAATAAATAAAGTAATTAAAACAATAAAAAGATGATAAATTAAGAAAACGAAATAAGGAAAAAAGAATATTTAAAGATTTTAAATATATAAAATAAAATATATCATTTAATAAAAAAATATATTAAAATTAAACCAAATCAAAGTAAATAATATAAAAGAAATAGTAAAAAAATTTACGATAATTGGACACTGGCGACAACGAAACACAAGAGCAGGAAATCCACTGATTCCATCAGCAACAGTAAACGAAATTAAAATGACTAGCAATTAAAACGTAGAACAATTAGCAAAGAAGTTCTGGAAAGTTCTCGAAGTGAAACTAAAAAAGCTATTGCCACTAAAAAAAACATTTATATAACGTAAAAATTATTTAAAACAAGAAAAAAACTGAATCTGGCAACGAAAAAATAAAAATAGAAACAAAAATTAAATTTGGCAACACTACAATAAAAACAAAAGCTGAAATCGGCAACACTACAACGTAAACAACGGTTACCAGATTTGGCAAGAAATCAGTGTATGGGGATACTGAACTTGTTCCAACACCAGTTGTATTGAACATGTTGTGATTAAAATTTTTTTGGATTTGAAAAATGTTGGCTAAGATGTTATAAGATTTGTATTAATAGATAAATTTGGTAATTTCTTATGTATTATCCCGGTGATCTTTTTCGCCATAAAAGCACGTCTTTTACAAATTTTAATGATTTTTCTTCAAAATGCGAAAGGAAAGCAGAATAGATTACTTATAATTTTATTGTAACAAGTAGATAGAAAATATTATTTGAAATGTATATGGTCCAAATCAAATAGTTAAGCGACATAAATTTTTTCGGTCGAAGAGGTAATACATAAATATCATAAATTTATATAAGCGAATTCTTTTTCATCATAATATTCTTTAAACATTTATCTCTTCATACGAAAAATCAGTAAAAATTTACAATCAGGTACCCTATGATATTTTGGCAATTTGTTTTCCAATATAGGAACCAAGATGTGACTAACAAGATGGCCGATAAATTAAGAATCAGAGTTACCAGAAACTAAATTTTATCGCTAAAATTTGTTGCCAAATTTTTTACCAAACCAAGGGGTACTCAATTTTCGAACCCAAAAATTCAGCTCCCTTTATCAATAATCTACCTTTGTAAGTAAATTTGCTCTTTCCAGCAGTTCCTGGTACAAACTTAGTATAGCATCAAACTTAACAACTTTTATTTTCCTCTGAAACAGCTAAGGAAACCATTAGTCTTCAGTTAATTTATTAAAAGATATCATACTGCAAACTTTGTTCTTGTCTTGCTTTGACTCGCCTATTTCATACCTTATCTTGTTCCTAAGATTCAGTAAGAGTCTAGGTATGGGGGCTGATTAACTATCTCTACAAGAAAGCTTCTGAAAATAATATAAGTCAGTTTTCTCTTTCTCTCTCTCTCTAACTAGTGCATCATTGATTCTTTATCACACTTACCATAAAAAATTCTCTCTCATATTTAATATAAACTTTTTTTTAAAAAAAGCAAGATCTCAAAAAATATCTAGGAAAAATTCAGAAAAGGTTTCAAATTCTTAGGAGCCAAGTTGATCGACATTTGAATGAGATATTGTATGATATTTTGAATTTTATAGTATTTCCAATGACTTGTAAATGAGGAGTTTTCCCAATATTCAAATTAATTTTGATTCCTTTTATACTAAAATTCCAATAAACATTTAAAATTGCTTTTTGTTGTAATGTTTTGACAGTAAATATGAGTAAGTTTCCTAGAGTGATTTTTCTATTGAGATATATTAATTATTGGATTTTTTTATTTTGTTAAAGTTGGACAGCATGTTTTATTAAAAATACTTTGATGGGAAGGTTAGGAAGTTAAATAAGAATATGCTCAATGGATCCAGAATTTGAAGTATTTCTCATAAAAATAATTATTTTAAATAAAATCGTCATTCGCGTATGATTGTAAAAAATATGTTTAACTATTTTAAATAACTCTTTGCTCAAAAATAATTTCATAATTTAAAAAATTAGGAAAAATTAATTTAATTATTTATTAAATTAATATTAATTAAAATTAATTTAAAACTAATTATAAAATCTAGATTAATTAATATGTTTGGAGGAGATATTTGTAACTGAGTAAATGGTAATGTAAAAATAATTTCTTTCTTTCAATAAAATTAAAACATAAAATTTCTGACATCTTAATATGCATTGAACAACATATTTCAGTAAAATCATTGGATTTTTCTAAGATTTTAAAAAGCTTCGTATTCTATTCAGTTTTCTAATAAATAAGTAGTAGGACTTATTATTCAATTTATTAATTTTAAGGTAAATATTTTCCTAAAACTTATAAAATAATTTTGATTTCTGAATTGTTTTAAGCTTATTGCAAAAGTGAATAAATATTAAATGGACAATTTTCAGCAAAAGCAGGAAATTCAGTATCGTAAACCTGACCGAAAAGTTAATGATTATAACAAGCGCAAAAATGAAAAATGGTTAAAATCAAATATATCTTATTTTAAAATATATTCTATTAACCTATTAGATTTTATAAAAACATCTTTAAATAATCGCTAACTACGAGTTGTGATAAATCGCAAGTGTAAACATATAAAATTGGAACATGCATATTTGAAATGATGTCTGAAAACTAGAAAATGTACGCAAATGATTCAGAATCAGAAAGTGTGGCGAATCAGTAAGGTGAAAAATATTGGAATATTTTTAAAACACAAATTCATTGCCATTTGCTATTTCAAAAATTTCATTTGCGTATTTAAAATTAATTTGGCTGAAGTTTGATTATATTTATTACTACTTGAGCAATCAATTAAAAAACACGAATATTTTTGCAGAAGATTATATAATCTCCAAATCCAATTATTTTAAAAGGCTATTTACAGAATATTCTGCGTATATTTACTGCGAATATTTACAGAATATACAGAACTTCATATAACATAAAATTAAATTATTTGAAGAATATTCAAAAATCATCTAAACTATATGAAGAATTATTAGAAATGTAACTTAAAATTCCATTGTTAAAATTATATGATAATGCATTGACTTTTATATTAGTAGAAAAACAAGATCAAGGATTTTCTTCATTAGTATTTAAGCAGTGGAACTTAAAAACAAAGAAGATAAGTTAGAGAAATAAGAATGGTAATGAAGGGTTGTTAAGCTAGGAAAATAACGTTTTCTCCGAATAAAAAGATAAGAAACTTCTATATGTGTTTCTTTTTGGTTCAATTAGAAAGAATACAAAAGATGCTGAAATCATCGAGAGATTAGATCTTCTCCTGAACAAAGGTAATTACAAATGTTCTCTTTTTGAAATAAATAAAGAAAAATAATTGACCGCTCAGAATGGAGATTTATTTCCAAAAGCAAAAGGAAACAGAGTGTAGAAAATAATCAACAAGGCAAATGCTGATTAAGTTTCAATTCACCGAGTGCAACCTGAATTACTTTTATTTTTCACAAAGAACTTTACAGGAATTGAAAAATTCAATTTATATTATCATAAAAACTTTGCAAACTTAGTGAAAAATATTAAAAAGCTTATGTTGAAAGGCACTATACTCAAATATGGAATATGAAACTGTGAAAATTCATTTGAGATTTCTAGTATGGCTTCAAGTTTTTAAGCATTGTGTCGAAGGGCTCACTGTAGCCAAGAAATATGACAGCAGTAGGTCAAAACCACTTGAGAAAAATGGGCAATTTGGATATTGCTTTTTTGCCTTATGCCTCCTTTCTTGTCAGGTGGATGCTTGAGAGATTTCCTCCCTTGCGACACAGGAATTCAACCCACTACCGATAAAATACCTCCGAGAAGAGAACATTCAGTAATTGAATTTAAAATGCAGTACAACAACCTTTGATTGCCCACAATGTGGTGTCAAAATACTACGCCGAAAAGTAAATAAGCCTCTGTAAAATTGCTTCAATGATACAAAAAGTTATTAGTATTAAAATGAATGTTAAAAAACTATGCACGATTTATTAGCTGTAATATAAATGCAAAATGGTATCAACATCAATAATTTCCATTTATTTTTAAAATAACGATGTTATACTTGTAGCCTTGTAGTTAGGGCATTGGCCTTCCATCTGGACGAACACATATATACTCGGTGGGTCTTAAGCGATTCCCAATGCCGCTTAAAACCCACCGAGCGTTATATACGTGCTCGTTAAATCTGTGGAATCGAAAGTCCTGTGGCCGGTCTTTGAGCAGTTATCATAGGTGTAATGGTCTGGAGAAAATTTCCTTCCCCTCCAGTTCAAATTCAAAATTAAGAGGAGTGATTACTATCAGAGGAGTCTTAGAGCAAAGTCGTACTTTCACCTTACTCTAGGTAATGCTCTAGTTGTCTTGTAATGCTCTTGTTAAAGGGAAGACTCACCCGTTTGACTTAAATTCGCATAGCCATCGGCTAGCAAGCTTGGCGCGAGTCCAATTGTCTCATAAATAACAACAGTAACATAATATTAGACTTACGTGTCTCTATTAAACTATTTAAAATGTGTAGTATTTTTCCATGAAATAGCCTATATATAAAAATTTGAACAGCTTGAGTTATTCTATTCAATGCATATTTATATTGCATTCTTTTATATAACTCGGGCTTAAGTTTATTAATTTCAATAAAATCATTTGAAAAATGTTAGAAGTCTAAAGTTTACCTTTTGACTTTGTACGCACCTATTTTTATCTAAATACAGCTGCGAGGAAATTCTGTAGATAATATGAAATTAGCACGATATAGCTTTTTAGTACTCTTTCCCACATCATACTAAACATGCCAATAGTTCTTTTCCCCCCATTATTATTTAAAAAAATGTGTAGCATAAATAACTCCAACAGATATTGATAAAATTTAAGTGAATATAAGTCTTTATTTGTTTGCATTTCATCAGTTGCAATTTTACAAATAAAATATTCAAATTATTAATATTAATATTTTAATCCACTTTCTCACATCCTGTTGTTTTTACCTTTTTATTTCATTTTTCAAAGTTGTATTATCCCTATACCTGCACTCATGTAAATATTATTAGTAAAATTTTACGTTAAATTTTTATTTTTTGTCTGACATATATCTAGCGTTGTTATTTGTCATTGGACCAAAGTATGGTATCATTATTGCTTAAAGAGGAATTAAGATTTTGTTTGTGAATGAATGGCAGTTGTAAATGGTTGGGTTTCTCGCGGACAGTTATTTGTCATCTCAAGAGATGGAGTGTAACACGTGTTGTGTTACATTCCATCTCTTGGGTTATGGTTCTCTTTATGGTCTGAGGGGGATTTTTGCTTCAACTCGCAACAATTGCGATTCATCTTGATTTAGTGGTAAGATTCCGCTCCTTAAAGCGAAAAGTTCCGAGTTCTATTTTAGCCATTGTTGATCAATAAGAAATGGATATTGTTTCTGAATTTAGCATGCATATTTATCTAGATAGAGCATGTGAGTTTTATGGGTTTTCTCCATTGTGACATCTATCTACAGAAAAATTTTTTCTTTGTTAATTAAGTACTTTCAATAAATTATATTTTCAAATTTATAAATCTTATTACCTGAACAATTTATTTAAATAAACAAGGAAAATTATTTTTCCTTATCAAATATCAAATAAACATAGTCAGGAATATTAATTGCTCTTATTAACAAAAAAGGGCCAATTATTATTCTGAATCCTTGAAACCAACTGAAAATTTTATATGGTTTTTTTATGTCTTTAAAAATACAAATTTTTATTAAAAAAAATATTCGTTCCTTTTAATTCTAGATTTTACATAATGATCAATAATGTATCTATTATAAAGGAAAAAAAGTTTTTAATTTACTTTACAAGAAAATAACAAAAACGGGAGAACATAAACAATAATTTACTGTCTTTCCACTAAATAATGAGAGGTGTATATCTTCCTTTTCTAATTTTAGTGGATGCCAAAAGGTATCATTTAAAAATAGGAAAAGAATGGAATAAGAAAAAAATAATGGATTCTTTAAGTTGCTTGAGTTTGTAATTTATGATCTTCTAACTCTTGAAGACTAGATAAGAAGCATTTCTCCATCTGCTACTTAAATTTCTTCAGAAACTATTCAACTTTTTTTATGAAGTGAAATTCTCAGAAACTTTCCTAATTAAAAATAAAATTAGTGCGATAAACACTTTAAATAAAATTGTAAAAAATACATGACACTGTAGTAAGTAATACTAAGGTATCAGACGAAAGTTCATATGTGAGCTTGAAATAAATAAAGCTTAAGAATGGAAAGTTGTCAGTAAATCATTATTTTATAATTGACAAATGTTAATAATGCTAAATGCTTTTAATATAATTTAGGATTCCTACATTTCTTATATAGTAGATAATGATATACTTAAATCTTTTGAAATCTCACCTAATCAGGAGAAGGACAAAAATAATGTTACACAAGACATTTTTAGATTAAACCAGTTCTAACCTACGTATCAGAGACAGTTCTAACCTACACCTTGACGATGAAGAAAGAGTAAACATTGGCGATTTTTGAGAGAAAAGTCTTAAGAACTATTTTTGGTGCTGTCCTGGAAAATAACACCTGGTGAAAAAGGTATAACTTTGAACTGTACAAAATCTATATAGAAGAAGACATCAATAAAACTATCTAGAATGAGATAGGCAGGCCATCTCATGAGAATGAGTACAGAGAGAACACCAATAAAAGTCTTCAACACCACCCCTTTCTGTAGTAGACCAAGAGGAAGACCCAAAAAGAGATGGAAGGACTGCCTGGAAGAAGACTTCAACATACTTAATGTCAAGAACTGGAGGTCGATTTCTAGAAAAGGGGCGGAATGACAGAGACTTCTGAAGAAGGCCAAGGCCCACAAGGGGATCTCGTGCCAATACTGATGATGATATACTTAAAATGGTGGCCACAATAATGATTAAATGACTCAACATTCATGAATAAGACTATTCAATTTTTATTGATCGCTGCCAGGTCGTGATGAATTTGCCATAAATGAAGTCATTTGAACGAACACTGAAGAAACAATTATTAATTGTAATCCAGGATTTCTTGAATAATTCCAAAATAGGTTTTGCTCCAATAGAAATGCATAGATAATGCAACAAATTTAGTACAAACTCTATATATTTTGAAAATTTAAAATTCATTTAGGAATCAGTATTAATTAGATGTATTGTATCGTTTGTGATTGAGTATTTTTTTATTGCAAAAAAAATCATAAGTTTTCTTCTTAATTTCAGATTTTCTTGAAATATTAATTATGTGTCTAACGTATGAATATACCAATAAATTTACATAATTTTGAAATTTATAGTTCTTAAAACTTCTCACGGTTCATTCGGGAATCAATAAAAAACTTTCCGCTTATATATAATTCTTTTGATTGATCTTTCAAACCTAAGCATTTTTCTCCAAACATTTACTTATTTTGGGTTCTGTTAATTTGTTTTAATTCTCCTCATTTATTTTCTTATCTTTGATAGTAATTTTCTAAAGGTGAATTTCTTTCTGAGTTAATTAATCATTTATATTTCATTCAACATTATTGTTTGCACAGAAATTGTTGAAATTTTTGTTTCACTATTACAAGCGCATTTTTATCAATTTTATATATTTACTTAAATGTTTTAACTACATCTTATTAAAATATACTTTAAGTTCAATGGCTTTCAAATATTATTATGTTTTTTGCGTTTAAAAAATTATATGCTTTAAATAAAAAAAATTTTCTCCATCTTAATAAGCCGTAGCTTATGTATATATGTATTGCTTATATTTTTAATTTTTTTGAGCAGAATTGCATTAATAATTAAATAATTTTCGTTTTATTTTGATAATATTATACAGTCTTTGTGGCTTTTTGTTATTCTAAATATGCTTATGAATTTAAGTAAACACAAATAACTCATATGAAAATGCGTCTCTTTTAAAAAATGAAACCATATTAATCAGTGCAATAAAATGGTGTAGAAATATTTCCAAGTAAATAATAAAAATATTTAACAATTTGTATTAATATTTTAAGACCTGAAATTTAAGCAATATACTTAGGAAGCATAATCATTTACAGTAATTTAGAAAAAATATTATATCTAACACAGTTTGGCATCAGATATTTAGAATAATGCATTTAAATTACTGTCATGAGTATATAATATATATATATATATATATATATATATATATATATATATATATATATATATATATATATATATATATATATATATATATATATATATATATACTAGGTGTCTCAAAATGACCGCACCGCATAAGTTCTGCACAGCTAGATTCCTCGTTGGGAGTACATAAAAACTACCCACAGAAGCGTTCCTGTACGATCCATTGTTTACTAGAAAAATACGGAAAACAAAACATGACGTCACTTCCGGTGAAAGAAAAAAACACTTTATTGTACTTATAAGCAACAGTATTTGCATATCTTTTCAGACAATACTGTTTAAAACATTCGCCGCGTATATCTCTTCATGCATGTTCGCGTGCCATGGGTGCGAACGTTGTGAGAACACCTATGGACTTAGTTGCTCGTCTGCATGCTGCTTGTACTTCGGTGGACCCCACGATGTTGCAACGTGTGATGACAGATATTACACGACGTGCTCAAGCCTGCCTTGACATTCCCAGCGGACACTTTGAACATCTGCTTTAAACTGTGCATATACTGCTGTTGATATGTTCAATAAAGTGTTTTTTTTGCACCGGAAGTGACGTCATACTTTGTTTTTCGTATTTTTCTGGTAAACTATGGATCGTACAGGAACGCTTCTTTAGGCAGTTTTTATTTACTCCTAACGAGGAATCTAAATGTGCATAGCTTATGCGGTCGTTTTGGGACACCCTGTATATATATATATATATATATATATATATATGTGTGTGTGTGTGTGTGTATATGTATATATATATATATATATATATATATATATATATATATATATATATATATATATATATATATATATATATATATATATATATATATATATATTGTAGCAGTTATTCACAAAATTCAGAATATTTATACCATGTTTACTGATAAGCCCATTTATTAAGCTAAATAGTCTTTAGCTTTTCATTCATTTCCAGAATTTTACAACATAGAAATTTTTCAATATTAACTGAAACATAGTAAATTGCTTGAAAAAAGTTCCGGTCCATGAAAACGTTTATTTTTGAATTGATTTAGGATTTCTTACGATAATAACAATGAGAATGTGGAAAAAAAACTGTTGGAAAAAACACAATTTCTCCGGAAGGAATTCTTCACTTCCTATTTTGGATAGTTCATAATTTTCTTTCAGTTTGAAGAATTCTTTCTTTTCTACTTTTTTAACTCATGTCAGTTTGGAACTGTGAATGGGAATTTTTCGGATTTCCTTCATTGCAACAAATGAATATAGACCACTAGCTATGAAAATCCTTTTCAAAAGGCAATCCCTGAGGGTAAATTAAAACATCTACAAACAAACATAATGTAGTTAAGCTGTGTCAAAAAAAATTATCTTTACTATAAGGATTTGACTCGATAGTAAAATCGTTTGGAGTAAAATATGGGATATCCTGCCTTAATGAACAAGAGACAAAATAATTCAGCAATTTGGAAGCTCGTGAACAAGTACCACAAAAATATTTTAAGCAGTTGATGATTACGTAGTGAAGTGAAGATAACTTCATATGCATAACAGAATCGCTTTCTTTTCTAATAAATATCGTTTTTTCCAGTTTCTGTAGTTGAATGGATTCATATTTCCTGAATGAGTGTTGTACTAATAAATTATATTGTCACGCTACCTTATCAATCATATCTTTTAACCTCAAAAATAAGACTTGCAAAGCCCAATTTTTTCTTATTAATTATGATACAACACTCGCATTTATTTTCCCAAATTTTCTGTATTTTTTTTTCTTTAAAGCTGATAGATATATGATTATTTTAATGGATATAATGTCCAGTTAAATAAATAATAGTTCACATGCCAACGAAATTTCTTTATCTAATTTTTTTTTTATAAAATTTTTGTTAAACTTAATTTAATGATTTATTTCACGTATTCTAATTCATTATTTTTCCTAATTTGGAAATTTTTCCAGTTCTAGTTTCCAAATATTTCTATTATTTTTACGCTTCTAATTAAATTTTGATTTGCATTTTTTTACTAATTAAAATCAAGATAAAGTAATTTTTTAAAGAATAAAGAGTTTATACTAAATAAAACCACGTGAATAAAAGTCGAAACGACATTAAATTAGAAGAGTTTTTATGAGATGGATCATTTATATCACACAGTGAGATTATTGCACTCTTTGGAACATTTTAGACATCATTCTTCAATATTTTCTTTCCCTCCTGCTTTCAGAGTTACTTCTAAAATGTCGAGATTTTAATATCTTTTACACCTTTTTAATAATTCTTATTAATACAAAATAGGAAATGGTAATAGCAAAACATAACTTGTTTTGCTGCCGATATAAGAACGAAAAGATGCTTATATAAACTTATACAATTCTAAAGTAATTTATCTCAAATATTTCAACGAAATTTATATAAAACTGTTACTTTGCTTAAAAGAAAACAGTTATCTGATATTAAGGAACAAAAATAATGTTATACAAGACATTGATTAAACCAGGTCTAACCTACGCCTTAGAGACATGGACCTTAACGATGAAGGATGAGAAAACATTAGCGAGTTTTGAGAGAAAGTAACTAAGAATTATTTTTGGTGATGTCCTGGAAAATAACACCTGGCGAAAAAGGCATAACTTTGAACTATACAAAATCTATGGAGAAGAAGACATCATTAAATCAATAAAACTATCTAGAATGAGATGGGCAGGCCACCTCATGAGAATGAGTACAGAGAGAACACCAATAAAAGTCTTCAACACCACCCCTTTCTGTAGTAGACCAAGAGGAAGACCCAAAAAGAGAGGGAAGGACTGCCTGGAAGAAGACTTCAACATACTTAAAGTCAAAAACTGGAGGTCGATTTCTAGAAAAAAGGCGGAATTGGAAACTATTCATCAGTGGAGAAGTTATTCCATTTTAGTATGTGTTGTTGTTGTTTCTTGTCCTATCTGGTTAGCCAATAGGCTAAGCCATATCCATGAGACCGTGACCAAACAAAAATTTCAAAACAAGAAGGACTTTGAAACAAGTCCACTTTTTCTAGTCCTAGGCAGGAAAGTAAATGACCAAATATAAATTGCGTTGTGCTGCATTTCCTGCTCATGGAGAAGATCTTCTTTCCTTAATCAATTTGAAGACATTTCAAGTGTCCACTTATCAGTCTTGATAATGCTGTCTGCTGCACACGACTACTTTTAAAAACTACAATACCTCCTGGTTACCTGCCACCTTACCAATCATGAGATGGAGTATAACACTAAGTTGAAGCGATCCTATATTTGACTTTTGAACATTTCTCCAAAAAGTCAAGGAATTTGATGTTAAAGTTACAAAAAATCCCTCTTTTTCCAAAGAATCAGTCGCTTCATTTCCACTTAGGCCAATGTGTGAACGTATTCATTGGATTCATTCTGCAAAGGACTTAAATGCTACGTGCCTTGTCCCAAATGCAACTCGGCGAGTGCGTCTCCAGAACATATTATCTTTTGCCTGGGACTTAATAAAGAGGACATCTTCGAATCACCTTTGCCAGTCATGGATTTTCTGGCGGTTCACGACGTCATGGACCTAGTTAATCCCTGCTAAACAAAGGGGATTGAAAAGAAGAAGAAGGCGTTTTCATTATATATGTATTTTATGGCAAGAGGAGATCCTTTACAGCTGGTCTAGAATAGAGATTGAAGTTCTGTCACCAATACGAGACCAGTCTTTGAAGTGTTGGATAGAATTACAACAGTCAGTCATGGTTCAGATATCTTTATAGTCCATGTAGAGATCGGCAGACTTAAGACTCACTTCAACTGCTATTAGTTTCGAATGGAGAACAGAAAAACGGTCTGGATTTCTAATATTAATGGTAAAGCTACTAAAAGGTGTTTTAATAAAGATACCATTACCACAATTTCCATATTCATTTTTTCTGTGGTCTGCGCAGATCAGAAGGCCATTAGAGGGAATATCATTGAATGTTACCAAAGCAATCAGCAGAAGATAATCCGGTAAATCCACACTTCTTGTTTGTAAAACAGAGTAAGTCTTGGGGAAAATGAATGCCAAGAAGTCCTTTCAAAGAACTAATTGCAAATTTTAGAGTGTGACTCTCAACATTTGTATTAATTAAACCTTTAAGATAAGCCAAAGAAAAAAGGCTGTTTTTTTATCTTTGATATAAAAAAATTATTTTAGTATATTCCCACCTTTTACCATATTTATATTTAAACTATAATATTTATAAATCTTATTCTTTTTATTTCGTAATACTTTCCGCAACATATTAAATATAAAATCCTTTTCCATCAATAAACTATTTTTCATGTTTTCCCACAAGGACACATTTCAGGTATGTTGACACGCATTAACACATAAATTTTCCTAGTTTAATTTACTTAGTGGTAGATCATTTTTCTGATGAAGTGTTTGAAAAGCATATTTCTGTTCTTTTCTTTGAGTGACGAAGCACTAAAAGTGAAAATATTGTATATTATGCACCCTCTTTCAGCGTACCATGAAAAAGAAAGTCCTTCAAGCATCGCTAATTCATATCTCGGTTGCCATGACTACGATTACCCACTTAGAGTCTAATTAAAGAGGCCGGAAATGAAGACCTAGTGGGCACTTCCGCGTCAGGTTTGAAATGGTTCAATTTGTTTCCTTTTATTTGAAAGGTTTGAATAGAAAGTTTCAGCAGGAATATAATTCGAGAGGAAAATGTACAATGTATTTCCAACATAACTTCAATTTTTTAACTCAAAATGATGTATTTTAAGTTATACGCGTAAATTAAAATTGATTAATATAAGTAACAATAAAATATATAAATTATATTTATTTAAAATTTCAATTTTCACATACTTATAGTTAAAAATTATAATTTAAATGCTATGTGATAATCAAGATGTGATATTTCAATTAGTAGAGTGAAACAAATTTGACACCAAAATTGTAACTTTTCTCAGTATTTCATATATTAGTCAATACCTTGTTGCGAATTGTTAATTATACTGCGGGGAAAAAAAGAAAAAAAATTTTAAGGAAATGTGTTGATGGCCAGAAATATGTTTCAATTGAAAAAATATGCATTAATTTACACTATTTGCGGAATATTTTAAGAAATTAACTGACAAACATAAACACAAAATGAATTTGTACAGTTAATATATTTAAATTACGTCAGTCAAATAAGTCAAATGTACAAAATTTAATTAGTTTAAATACTATAATAAAATTAGTTTAAGGAAATAAAATTTTTAATAAGTATTACTATAAGCTTGAAAATAAATTAAAATAATTATGAATTGTTAATAAAGAAAAATGTATTTTCATTAGGGGAAAACAAATACGTGTGAAATATATATATATATAATATATATATATATATATATATATATATATATATATATATATATATATATATATATATATATATATATATATATATATATATATATATATATATATATAATTCTGTGAAATGAAAATTTAGTGAAAGGACAAAATAGCAAATAAACGATAACTCTATGATTTTCATAAATAAGTAGATAACGATAAGAAATATGCCCATCTCCTTGATTTTATAATATGTCTTCTGGAAAAAACATAAAAAAATAAGAAAATCAGAAAGAAATTTTATTAGCTAAGGAAGTAAATCCAATAAAATTCTAGAATGGAGTTAGAACATAATGTAAGGAAAGAATAACATCAAACTGGGAATATTGTATATATATGTATATAAGTAATCGTACATGTCTTAATGAAGGACAAATATTAAATAAAGAGCAATAAAACGAAAACAAAAGATTATTTACAAATAGTAAACAGATGGAACACATATCCAATAGATAATTTAAAAAGGAAGCACAAAATAAATCAAATGAAATAAAAGGAAACGAAGTACCTATATGGCCAGCTTCTTCAGGGGGTGTTGACCACATTGGCACTAGGTATGGCTTTTCTGCACTGGCTCCAAACTAGGAGTCTTAATGAAGCCACTACAACACTCGCTAAAGAATGGTCAACAAAATGGAGATAATAACAAATAAAATACTTTCTTTTTACATTTAAAAAAATACAAAGTTTTGAAACAAAAACATTATTTCTTCAACTGATTTTCATTTGAATAACTTTTTTTTAATTTCCATGTTTTTCTTTTATAATATTTGTTAAATAAAATTTCTAATATTATTTTAAGAGAAAGAGAAAATTTGGTAAAATCAAATGCTTCTCAGATCCAACACTTATTTATTTTTGATTTTAGGAACTAATTTTTTCTATCCTTAATATTACTTATAAAAATGAGCGTCTACTATAAATACCATTATAGTATATTAGCTGAAATATATTTTAGCATGTATTGAGTATATTGAATTTTAATGAATATCTAAGGATATCTATTAGAAATATTCTTTAATTTAATGTTGGTTAGTTAACCATAAAGTATCACTGATAATCGAACTCACTAATGAATCCGTATTTGTAGTTTTGTAGACGTGATAAATAATATTTTCCAATATACAATAAAAAAGTCTGTCATGGTATATTTTTCGTTTTTCTCTTTAAGAGAATATTTTTTGGTACACCACATTATCCCACATCTTAACAAATATTTGAATTGAACGAAATGAGAAATAGATTTCTTAATAAGAAAAAAAACTGAGATAGTTAGAAATTATATCATATACTTTAGGGTATGAAAGGCTTGCGATAGAATCTTCTGAAAAATTAATCCACCGATAGTTTATTTTAAGTATTTTCTTATAGGTATTCTGAAAGTAACTTATATTGTTTAAAACACATATATAAGTGTGAGATTTATAATAATATAAAGTAAAAATCGGCATGAATTAACTTTGATTAAGAAAAATCTATTTATTTTTACCTAGCCTCCACTTTTGCATATCTTATAGGAGTTTGTCATCACACTCTGTTTTGCAGCAGTTTAGTTCAGCAGAATTGCTGTGTACTCTGCTATATATTATTAATTTGATTAAATACGATACAGCTATTCTCTCAAAACTCTTATTAAATTAGGATAAAATTATGATCGATCCTATTGTTTTAAAATCAAACCATGCGTTAATTATTAATTATATATATATTTTAACGAAATGACAAAATTTTTAAATATTTGATTAAAAAATTCTTAATTTGTTGGTTATAATTTTAATGTTCAAATGAAGGCTGCACAAAGAAAGCTCAAAATGCACCCAGACTGTTATCATTTGATTAGAGACGAATTAAATTAATTTTTATCGATTAATTAATTATTATTATTATAAAATAATATTAATCACGTGTGTGTATTTACAATGGTCAACATCTAATCTCATGTATTAGTAAAGAAAAAAAGACCCACTTTTGTGAAATGAATACCGAAAGTTCTTCTTAGTTAGAGCCAGAAACCCTGTCCAAACCATCGTCTTATTTTTGAGTATCTTAACGTTTTACACTACTATCAAGCATACTCTAATAATCAAAATAAAAATAAATGTAAACTTGCTGACAAACTTTATTAATTATTTGAAGAAAAACAAGCCTGAGAAATCTGGAAGAACAGTTTAATGAATATTCTTCTCAATTAACAATTCCAATATGATTAGAATGGAACACTAAGTAGAACAATATTTCATTATCAGCAAACACTGGACTTATTTCATGCGGAATATCAAAAATAAAAATTACCAAGCAGCATTGTAGAATTTCGAAATCTTGACAAAGAAGGAAATTCTTTAAAATTTAATAAAAAAAACTCAGATATATTTATAAAAACATTGTCTGCTGAATTAGTCATTTTATGTATATGTCAATATAAGGTGACGAGCCAAAATATAACAAGATTTTACCAAATATTTTAGACTCAAAATCATGAAAGTTATTCTTTTTACGACGTAATTTTTATAAGCAGTCTTTAGCCCGTTGTTTCTGTATCTGTAAAAGTTTCTTGCATCTATTGTCATCCTGGGACATGATTAAGTCTTTTCCAAATTTGGAATATTTTTAAGCTCATTAAAAATTCCCAGTTTCTTTGGTCGAATTCTGCAATTTCTTCCGAATTTTCCGTTTCAACACCATGAGAAAATATTACTTTAACTTCCACAAAAACTCTCTTCTTATTCTTTAAAAGATTAGAGTATTGAAAGAAATCATACGTATGGGGATTGTCGCTTAAGGTGTAACTATAACTACAAAAGAATATTTGCGCATCATAAGTCTTCTTGATTGTCATTTATGGATTTACATTAAGTGATTTAAATCATAAGACAGACCAGAAGCAAGTTTCATGGCACTTCTGTTGAATATATTTTCCAAAATCGGCATACACATTACAATAGTGACAACTCAGTCCTTAAAATAATTTCTCAGGTTGCCATGACAACGCTGCTAGCATTGAGCAACAACATTGCGAGAAAAGAATTCACAAATGAAAAAGAAAGTAATCAGGAAATTCAAAACGTGCAAAATACTTCCAAATTCCACTGATGCTGCAGCTTAAGCATGGAATCGGGACAAATAATCAAATGATTAGCATATCAACAGGTTATGCAATGTGCTCAAAAAAATCTGATAATATGAGCTTTTCGTTAATTTGATGCTGCATAATGGATAACTTAACAGATAAAAATAGCTGTAATATTTGTGAGTATCACACACAAACGTGAATTGTTTCCTTTCTTTAATAATTCTATATTCATATATCGGAAAGGAGGTAACCTATCAACTTCTCTAAAACACATCTAATTGATGAATATGCAAAAAGAAGAAACACAATATGCATTCCACTTTTTACAACAGAGTTATAAGATTTTCCGAAATCGACATCTTTTGAGAATGCGTATTGGACAGTTCAATGATCAAAAGTTGTTTTAAAGTTATTTTGTAATGTTCAACTCATATCATAACTTTTCAAGAGGAATTTTGATTCATCACAAGCAGTACTCCTGAATTTCGAATGAAAAAATCCAGAAAATTTTCAAGCAAAAATCAGGATCAATCCCTTTTTCAACAGTGACTGGGAACAGAACCCTAATCTTATACTCCAAAAAGCTCGGCTCTAACCCTAACTTGTTAAATCTCTATAGTCAATTCAAAAGAACCAAATCATTTTTTAATGTATATCGGTTCTCTGAAAAGATTATATATATATATATATATATATATATATATATATATATATATATATATATATATATATATATATATATATATATATATATATATAGAAGAGATTATATATATATATATATTCCAATGGCGAGCACTAGAGGGTTGAACCCTATGCCACAACAAGGCCAGAAACTGCTACTCATTTGTCGTTACCCACGCCATACCACCACAAACCCGTTTATAGGGCGCGCCACATTCATACAACATCACAGAAGAAAGGACAGAGAGAACAGAGAAGGAATGAAACATCCATGCCCGAACCAGGATTCGAACCCAGGACCAACAGCTCAGGAGTCAGGAACGCTAACCACTCAGCCAATCGATCGGCATATATATATATATATATATATATATATATATATATATATATATATATATATATATATATATATATATATATATATATATATATATATATATATATATATATATATATATATATATATATATATATATATATATATATATATATATATATATGTTATAAATTAATTCGATTGTTAAATTTAATTATTTAGTGGGGAGGAAATTCAAATCTTTATATAACCAGAAAGAAAGTTTCTTGATAAGGAATTGGAATTTGATTTTATCAATAACCCAAATTAACCATTTGAAATTCCTAGTGTTATTTTATTCCATCTATAAAATATTTGATCGCAAAATTCGTCACATTATTGAAAAGGATAATATTAGCCTTGCTTAAAAATTTAATCAATTTTTACATGACTTTTTCTTTCAATGAATAAATGCATCATTTTAGGGGGGCTGTTAAATTTTAATAACAAGCAATTAAACTTCATCTGTTGTAGAGACAGATTCAAGAAAAACTATCATTATTTGCTTATGATCTCTGAGTTTGTAAATTTCAACAAAGCGAAATAAATTACTTTCCTACTGAATATTTTTTAAATAATCCTTTTAATTAATAAACTATGTAATGCACCATAGTGACTAAATTTTATTTAAAACAGGATTGTTTTTATATTATTATATAATATAGAGACATTCAATGTAATTTAAATTTGATTATTGTCGAAGTATTTTAATTTTATCATTAGATTTCTTCAGATAAAAGATCAAGAAATGTTACAAGACCTTAATTTCTGATAAAAATAAAAAATGTATAATAATTTTCAAACGTAATTAAAATGTACTTAAAACACGTCTTTTGTACTCACTCATCATGTTAAATCATAAATTCTTTACCGAATATTTAATATCTTTTGTTAAAAAATGCTCTTAGCAGTTATGATGTATTATTTCATGGGCATAAATAAAATTAAACCCAGTTTAATTTTACGCATGATGAGTTTAACTTTCGCTTATTTCATGAACCATTAATAATCTGACAATTATGTCTTATTCAGTGAAAAATCACTTAAAAGAGAATATTAATAAAAGGGACATACTTTGTGTGTGCATATATGCAATGCAAAAAAATGTAGCTTTTTAAAAAGATAATCAGTTTTTACTTTTGCATAGTTTAATTAAAAATTTTCGATGAAATCTACTGCTTATTTAAATCATTATAAAAAAGACAACTCATTTTTCTTATTGGTACATTGTAATCTTGATATGTTAAAGATAAATATTTAAGCACGAAGTCTTGTTTAGTTCTTCAACGGAGAAAATCTTAATATAATAAGAAAAGTAATTAATTCCTAACGTAAACAAATGAATCAACATTCAATTGCATTCCAGATCCATTACCAAATGTGAAAGGACCGCAATATTTTGAATCTTTAGAGAGATTCAAATTCAAGAAGGATGAGATTGTCTGTTATTTTTAATAATTTCTAGTTTCATATGGACATTTTCATCAAACTCATACTAACTTTTAAACTTGTTGAGAATATTTTCGTGTAAAACTATCCTGAATTATGTTTAAATTATCTATATTTTCACTAGTAAAGCTAAATGCTGATATACATGGAAAAATTTGAGTCAAAATAAATATTGGAAAAAGTCTATCAAAATTAGAAATAAATATTATAGATCTTAGATCCAAAATATTTACATAGGAATAAATGTCTGGTTGAATACTGCCACTTAATTTCTTATATTAATTAGTCATCTTTTAGAACGAACAAAGCAAGAATTCAAAATTTCTGTTAATTGTATAATAAAATGAGACTGATTTTATTCTTCATATTATTGTATAAATAGTACAATTGCTATAAGACAGCTATATATAACCCAAAAAATCATTTTTGTAGAAATTTAAGTAATAAAAATGTTTTTCTACCTAGAACTTAATATTTTACTTAATATTTTTTTAAAGTTTTATGAAAAAATATTTAAAATATTTTTAAATCTATAAAAAAAACTTTAATATTTATTATTAAAATTAAATGTATGCATAAATTGAAAATAAAAAAATATTTTTTTACTGATTGTAATTTAACTCGCAGATTTCAGTTTTCTTCCATTTTTCATAGGTAAAAGCTATTATGTATATATATATATATGTATATATATATATATATATATATATATATATATATATATATATATATATATATATATATATATATATATATATATATATATATATATATATATAAGTAGAAATTCAAGATTTTGTCGTGATTAAAGAATATTTTCATTTCTGATTTACTCAATCATAGTGGGTAAGATTAATTTGAATTAAAACTGTATTGATGTTTCTCTAAACTATTAGACGATTGATATTAATAAAAATATTAGACGTATTGATATTTCTCAATAAATGAATCAAAATATTATGATTCGCCGTTAAAATTCATCTTTGAATATCATGTTTTCAAAACTCTTTCCATTGATTACTAAAGTCTGAAAAGTTCTATTTTGAATTTCGGTTGAAAAATTATCGATAAAGTCCTTAATCTGTTCAGAAATCTAGAATACTAAAAGTTTGTCTCTAGCTTTGGTTATTTTGGACATATTGTTTTTCCTGACAATTCAAAATTATCATGTAAACGGAATTATAAAATGTACCTAAGTGGTTGTATTTTGTTATTCATTTTGGCAACTTCAAATACTTTGAAATTTGAATATGGAACAAAACTTATTATATCAAAAATGTGATAAAAATAGTAAATTTGACATGTAGGGCATTTTTCATTTTCTTCTGTGTGATTTTAATATCCATAAAATAGATGCTTCATTCAGGGCTAAGAAGTCAAAATTATTCGCTCTTTTTAGCCCGAATTCAATAGATTTTTCATTCATCTAATTATTTTGTTTATATTATTTTTCACATTCTTTTCTCTCTCTTTAAATAAGAAAATGTTAAATGAGTTCGCTAATATCTCTATCATTCATCACCACAAATCCGCAAGTTATAAATTTCAAATTCATGTCAATGCATACCGTTTATTTTTTAAGTGCATCATTTTCATAAATATTTATAAATATGTTTCAGAAGAGTTGGATTAATATTGGTCCAGTTATTCCAATGTTATTTTGGAACAAGGGGAAAGATACCAATATTCTCTTCTATGTAAGAACGAATTATTCTATTACGATCTCTAAAATAATGAATGCTAATGAATAATTTCATTTATTCTGCGGATTTTTACTTAAAAATCACAATGAATAGGAATCTCGGGTTGATTCTATTTTGTATAACATTAATTAATTATTTAACCCTTATTAATAATTAGTAAGCTATCAATTATTTTCACTGAGTATATTATTAATCTTTAATATCTAATGTTATCTATTATCTTATGCTTTTTTAAATTTTATTTATAATCTATTTACTCTAATGTATAAGTAACAAAGTGCATATGTATAAAATCACACATCGCTTAATATATTCACTGAAAGTATTTTAGGGAGCATAAAACGAAATTTCGTAAATTATTCTAGCATAAATTATTTATAGTTAATAAAATGTATAAAAAAAATGAATGAAATCCAATCACATTCTAATAGAATAAATAACTTATAATAGTAACGCACATTTGTTAACACTAATTGCATTCTCATAAAAAGAGCAAGAATAAATGTAAAAAATATTTTTTATATTATTAGAAATAAAATCAGAATATGACTATAAAACAGAAATTATAATAACTAATTATCAGATAATTTTTACTTCACTTGAATTACTTTAGAAGACTAGTGTATTTTCTTGGTTACTATCTACTTGGGTCCTGGAGTTACGAATGAATCTTGAAAAGTAGATTTTGTAAGCATGCTTTAATCTAAAAAAAATAATCTTGTTTGATAGACATTTACCTATTCGAAGAGAACTATGTTGGCAAGATCCGTGAACAGTAAATATTCATGAAGTCATAAGTAACGTAAAAAGTATATTTTGATCACGCCACCTATAATAATATTCATATATCCGTTGTCTAAACTAATCATTATTCAGTTTGTACTGCATTTAATTATTAATTAGTTTACACATTGCATTCACCAATTAGCCATTGCCATTAGTCAAATATTAAAACAGGAAACATACCAGATAACAAAGTGCTTGCAAAATGCTTTTTTCGCCCAAATCCTCTCTATTTTTAACTCTAAATAATTCATATATTTTATACTTCAGTTTAAACTATTAATATTAACCTGAAATAAAACTTTCTTCATGTTCCATTCACGTTACTAATTTATTGTCAAACAATTAATTGCCCACTTAAAAATACAGAGGGTATTAACACATTTTTAGGACGATTTCGATAAAGAATTAAAAAAAATGTAACTGTTTTAGAATAAAAAATTTTTGCAACAGCTTATTATTTGAAATGAAAAATATCGTCTGCTACTTTTAAATTTATTCTTCTTTCAATATGTCACATGTAAACAAGCTGTGGATTGAAGGATATGTTTCTGCGCTTTCCGAAGAGAAACGTTCATATTCCAAGATTCAAAAACGTTGTGAAATGCATGATATTAAATTTTCCAAGTGCAAAATAAGCAACATTATTAATCGGACTGGTAAAAACCAACAATCATTTCTACATGGAAAGAAGACTCCAAACGAATATCCAAAAAAGGTACGTACTGTTTCAAATGTTTCTAAAGTGAAATCGCTGATAACAAGAGAAAATCCACAAACACAGAAAACAATTGCAAAGTCTTTAGACACATCTGTCGCAACAATAAATAAAATAATAAACCAAGATTTGCATCTTAAAAAATCTAAAAAACATTATGTTCAC